>JAOVYV010000017.1:15440084-15466400 GCA_025674545.1 Hassar affinis | reverse complement strand
GTGGGTTTACTCCGGGTACTCCGGTTTCCTCCCACAGTCCAAAGACATGCACGTTAGGTTGATTGGCATCTCTAAAAAGTGGCCCTAGTGTGTGCGTGTGTGTGTGACTGTGTGTGCCCTACAATGGATTGGTGCCTTGTCTAGGGTTGTTCCTGCCTTGCGCAATATGTGGCTGGCAAGGCACCGGCTCCCCCATGACCCTGAAAAGGAATAAGCGGCCAAGAAGATGAATGAATGAATGAATATAAAATAATATAATAATAAAATGAGCAGATGAATCAAAACACCAACTAACAAGTAACACTGAGTATTTAAAAAGGTTAGTGTGTCTCACCACCGCACCTCTCAATAATTCCTAAAAATGATAAATATTTCCCCCATTTATGCCTAAAGACCCTCAATCTTCCAAACATTTTGTAAGATCATTTTCCACCCCCTGAGATTTATCTGCCAACTGGTCTTTATGCTAGTTTGAACCCAGTTCAGGTGCTCTAGGTGTTTATACCCAAGAGACAGGGCTGATACCTAAGATATAAAGTCTAGGACGGAAAAAGAACTGTGTCCCCAGAACATCACAAAAGCATTCATGAACTACAGTCCAAAATTCTTGGACCTTAGGACATCCCTATGGTGACTAAGGCGCACTCTGAGATCCCTGGATAACTCTTTTGAGCTACTGCATATTCTATCCCATTTGTTGTGTGTAAATATTACACACTAATTCTCTCTCCCAGATATTCTTAAGAGTAGACCTTTCTCCACTGCAAGTTTTTCATTAACATAAAATAGTATACTGAACCTTCGTGTCCTTCATGTCCTTCGTGTCCTTGAGCATCTCAGACCAGATATCCACAGGCAAATGATGCAGCTGCAAGTATTTCCAGAATTGTGACCTTTATATACCAAATTGTAAGATTAGTTTCTCAGATGGTTCAATCCACCATGTTCTTAGAGATTGTCAAGTGAAGGAATACCCTGACATAACCAGTCCTTCCACAAAAATGGAGAATTGCCAGTGCACAACTTCGGGTTCAACCAGAGACTTGAAGACATTAAGACAGACTTGAAGACATTAAGACAGGCATTTAGTTTAAAAAGTCTTGCAATGTTCCTCCTTGCCAGATGGAGGTGAGAAATAATAGGATGTGTTTTCACCTCTTGAGAAAGCTCAGTAGAAACTCAATGGAGGATTGCAAGAATGGAACCCTCAATACTGTGCCAAGCGAGGACTCTTTCTGGGGGGAGAGACCAGTGTACCTATTGCCTCAAAGTAAACTTAATAACATAGTAATCATATAAGAGTTTGTCAATCCCAGTCCACCTTCTGTGATCGGTGTCTGTAGCTTTCCTAGGCATAGATGTGGTTGTTTGCCATTCCAAATAAAGAACAGGGTGGAGTGGTATGGTGGATGTGTCTCATAGAGAGCACAGTAAGTGAATGCAGTGTTTAAAAACTCCAGCAGCACTGCTGTGTCTGATCAACTCACACCAGTACAAAACACACTAACACACCACCACCACCACATCAGTGTCACTGCAGTGCTGAGAATGATCTGTTCTGGTCCTTTGGGAGACAACAGAATAAAGGGGACTAACAAGGTGTGTAAAGAAACAGTTGGACTATAGTCTGTAATTATAGATCTACAAAGTGCAGCTATATGGTAAGTGGTACTGAGCAAATGGACAATGAGGGTAGAGGAAAGGAGGTGGTAATAATGTTATGCCTGATCAGTGTATATTTGTATGTATAAATAGTCCTAGGTGTTAATAGTCCTGGTTGAGGGCCTGAATGGCCTGTGGTAAGAAGCTCCTCATTCTCTTTGTGTTGGCCTTCAGGGAGTGGAAACACTTATCTGTTTGCAGCAGAGAGGAGAGTCCATTGTTTGGGTGGTTTAATAGCCTAAGGTTATGCTAGCATTGAGGTTTGGATAGAGTCAGGTTAGGATAGGATTGCTTTAGGCTTTGCCTATGGTTAGCTTTGCTGTATGGGAAGCATGGTTACAGTTAGTGCCGTTTTAGTGTTGGCCTTGTGTTGACTTTGCTGTAGGGGTCGGTTATTGTTAGGGTATGCTGAAACAAAAATATGACTCAACCAATAAAGAGAAGCTCCTAGACTTTTCATTAACAGCTATGACAATGGAGGGGGCAACCCATTTGACTCTATGCACCACTGGAGAAGAGCTCAGTATGGTGTGGATTTCAAGGTAGACACACTCTGTCGTCAGGGTCTAAAATGTTAATCCACTGCCAGTTTCTTTAGTTTCACATAACTATTTGTAGGCTCCTATACCCTGTCCTCCTCTTTATCCAGTCAGTTCTGGATTAGGCCATTTCTGGGAGAATTGGTGAGGCCAAGATCACATTACAACCTCTCCTTTCTTTTCTTTCTGTTTTTTGCAGGCTGTTAGATGAAAGATAAAAGAGACATAGCATTTTTATGAAGTGCACACAATTTGTCTTTATCCTACCAAGCCATTAGGGCCTCCCGTTCCCCTTCTGTGCAATTCTTATGGTTTTAGCTACTCCAGATGCACTGCATGCCCTGCTTTCATGCCGCGTGTCTTTATTAGTGCTAAGCTGAGGATGCTATGAGGGATGCAAAAGTCCTTCCTTGCTGAAGATTTTGACTCTGAACTGACCCAAAAGCTACGCGCTAGTATTGGTAAACTTGCAGTTTGATATTATATCCTGGCTTTTCTTGCTTTGACTCCTGTAGTCCTTGTGTGCAAAAAGGATTTCTGAGATCACGTGTGCATTAAAGCCTAGGAAGGTCTATGTGTGTATGGAATTAGGATCAGGTGAAGAAGCTGGTTCCAAAGAGTCCTTATTGGTTGTTCCTTGATTGAACACTGATGCATTTGGTTAGTGCTTTATTGTCATGGTCTACTTCTTTGACATTTCCCATAATAAGAACCAGGCCAACAGTCAGCACCAGCAAAAATCTAACCCTACATGGCTGGATTCAGTGTCAAGGCTGATCAGATTGGTGGATGTACAGCCTCAGATACTACTTATGCTAAACAAGGAGCACTGGAGAGTATGTTAAGGACAAATTTAAAAATAAATATTGCATTATCCAGGGTATATATTATCCTAAGTATAAAATTTAACAAGTATGCTATATTATAGTATGCTTAATATATTATATTAAGGGTCATCAACTAAGTGAGCATAGTCTGGAAACAAACTCTTTCTGTGACTAGATCTATAATCTGTGACTAGTTCTGTGACTAGATTTCTAAACATGAACTGTCACAGCTTCTGTTGTAGCTTAAGTAATCAAATACATACCATTGGAGCCATTATGTGCCTGTATCTTCACAAATTTTGCTTGAATACTGCTTGTCTAAAAAATCATACAGCACCATGATTGTGGAGGCAAAAACAACGCCACCCATCATGCTTGATGTTTAATGTACATTCTCTGAGCCCTGCAGTTATTTTAGAATTGGATATGCAATATGCAATAGATATGCTCAAGAGACTTGGCACAGCTCTATATCTTAGCTGAAAAGTGTTGACAACTTGGAATGTACCGTTTTAGACCTGGAGGAAATTTGTGTCAGAATAGTTGTCATGATATGGAAAAAAGGATGGATTGAGATTTTCCTCATTAGCCTGTCATCTGGTGTCTGCCACATTAAGTAAGCCTGGGGTGCTTAACCCTGCTCCTGAAAACCTTCTGCCTCTCCAGAGTTTAATTCACCTAATTCACCTAACACACCTGATCTTTAGAAGGACCTACTGTGGGGTGTTTTCCCACTAGACTTTTTTTTCCAGAAAAAGATTTTAGAAAAG
Source organism: Hassar affinis (assembly GCA_025674545.1). Lineage (NCBI taxonomy): Eukaryota > Metazoa > Chordata > Actinopteri > Siluriformes > Doradidae > Hassar > Hassar affinis. The sequence goes on along the minus strand of JAOVYV010000017.1, from coordinate 15,462,602 downwards.
ATTATTTCGGATTAATATCGGAGGGTGAAAGAATTGCTAAAGCCCCAACTACACCAGAAATATGCAGTTAATTTGCTTTTCTGCCTGTGTAACCAGAGGACCAGATATGTCAATGGAAAAAAACATCAATTTTGTGAAAATGTAGCTGCCACAGCTGTAACATTTTCAGTGTGGTTAATAATATTATGGTGAGAATCAGGAAACACTGGTGAAGCATATTATTTGCACTGCTACTATTTTGGAGGAAGTCATGAGTACAACCCAAGGTTTTGTGCAATTTACTTTTAACTAATCTAAAATATGACACCACCCAATCCAGCCTCCTATTGCTTATTATGCAGTAATTTATAGTTTCGTTGGCTAGTATTATAAATTGTATTCTTACACAATGATGCTAAAATGAGCACATAAGAAAATGAATGAGATGGGAGAACAGGGGGTTTATTTAACAAAAATTAACGTGGCTTTGCAGCATTGAGGATGAGGAAGTTGAACTTGGGTTAGGGGCCATAGCTCTCTCATCAAGGCTCTCTCTCTTGTTCTACCTCGATCCAAAATTGTGTTTGTGAGAGCTGCTTGATAGTATAACCAGTGCATAAAATATAGACAGTATAAACAGAAAAAGTTTATCATCTCTGTTTCCATTGGTCCCAAAGGCCCTGGAGGTCCCCTTGGTCCCTGAACACCCCGCATACACACACAGAGGAGCCAAACTGTGGCTAATTAATAAGGAGCAGGTGCATGCACTTACCTTCTTTGCTGCTCCTGGCTCTGTCTCCCGTTGCCAGCGCTGTGGCAGGACCATCACAAAGTGCCACTTTTACCTAGTTAAAAGCCTGTTGCAACTGCACCATCTACTGGACTGTCTCTGGTTCCCCCTGTTTACTGAGGTCAGTCAGGGGCTGGTGAAGTTCAAATAAACCTGCAGTAATAGCCAGCCAGCCCCAAGAACTTCTTTTTTGGTCTTAGGTCATGGGCAGACTGCAATCGCTGTGGTGTTGTTAATTTGTGGACACACCTGCCCTTGATCTAGGTGGAAGACCAGATACTTAACCTCCACCCATGCAATTATGCACATCACCAGATTTGCTGTGGGCCGCCTCTGCTGCAACAATTTACAGGTGGCCCTTGGATTTTGTAAAGGCCACAGGCAGTCATTACTGAAATTAATGATATCTTTTAAATACTTTTTTTATGTGCTATGTGTGCACAGGTTGTGGTCCAGAGAACTGTCATGAATTGGTGTAAACCAAATGGGGTGGAGAATGCTGTTATTCAAAGGATATGATGGCCAAGGGGATCTGCCAGTATCTCCTGGTTAAGTCCAGTGTCAAGTAAAAATGAGCAGCACCTAACCGATCATGCAGCTTGCCAATTTGGGGCATCGGATAGGCATTGAATTTAGACATCGTGTTGACTTTTCAATAGTCAACAAGAAGCAGACCAACCCATCTGGTTTGGGAACCAATACTACAGGACTGCTTTACTCATTGTGAGACTCCTCAATTACCCCCAAATCAAGCATGGCCTTGAGCTCCTCCCTGACCACCTGTTTTTTGTGTTCAGGGAGTCTATAGAGGTGAATATGAAACACTACCCCCTGGGGGCATCTCACTGTGGTGCTCTATGAGGTCAATGCACCTGGGTAGAGCTGAGACCATGTCTGAAAATTCCTGCTGGATTGTTGTGACATCAGCAGCTTGGGAGGGTAAGAGGTGGCTTTCAGTCAGGACTGGAATGAATTCTTTTGCCAATTTAAAATTTGGTTCCAGCCTCAGCTCATCCTGTCCAGGGAATACTATCACTAGTTCTGATTCTGCCTCCCTTTATGGTTTCAGGAGGTTGACATGAGTAATTTAGAGTTCAATTTTTGCAGTAAAATGAGGACCTGATCTACCAATGTGAAGCCCTGCAGCCCTCCTATTGTATAGCCAGGATTGTTATTCCTGAGCCTGTAGCAAATTTCCTGTGTTAGTGCACCCAGTGTGTTGAGTTTTACCCTCAGGTCAGGAATATAATTTAATTTTTACTGTCCCTCCTGCCATAGGAGTGTGATCTTAGGAACCAATAAGTGAGTTAAAATTTCTTGTGTTTGAGTGCCCTGCATCACTCGTTACAACCTATCTTTAACAAAGGCAAAATACAGGTAGTGGACGACACGGTGGCTCGGTGGGTAGCACTGTCCCTGGTTCGATCCCAGGGTGGGGTGGTCTGGGTCCTTTCTGTGTGGATTCTGCATGTCCTCCCCCTGTCCACGTGGGTTTATTCCGGGTACTCCGGTTGCCTCCCACAGTCCAAAGACATGCACGTTAGGTTGACCCTAGTGTGTGAGTGTGTGTGTGTGTGTGCGCCCTACGATGGATTGGCGCCTTGTCTAGGTTTGTTCCTGCCTTGCGCCCTAAGCTGCCAGCATCATGGCCCCCTGTAATCAGTCACCACCGACAAGCATCTCGCAGCCGCTGGCTGAAGGCAAAGGGCTGCTCAAGTATGCGGAATCGCTGACAGTGTTGCTCTGGTGACTGGCCGACCCATCTTGCTGGTCTTGCAGGCCCATCTCAGGGAGAGACGGGGAAGCACTGGCATTATGGCTGTCGCAGTAGGGATCGGAGTACCCTGCACATGCAGCAGGTCTCACACACAAACAGAGGAGACAAATTGGGGATAATTAATAAGGAGCAGGAGCAGGCACTTACTTTCTTTGCCACTCCTGGCTCTGTCTCCCATTGGCAGAGCAAACTTGATCACACCCTCACTTCCACAGAGCACTTCTTTCATTCTAGATATTCTGCTCTGCAATGTGAAGGAGTAGTCCTTAGCATTTGAGCTTTTAATTACTTACATTTTCTTATTTTCAGGGCAATCCTGGGCCTGATGGACCCCGTGGACTCCCTGGCATTGTTGGACATCAGGTAATGACCAATCATTAAGTCATGTTATGCTAGTTCCTGTGCACATCTCTGGTGGACTCTGAAAACCTCTCCTTCACCTCTTCTGTCATTGGTAGGGCCTGTCTGGAGGCGTAGGACCACCTGGATTGAAAGGTGATAAGGTGATCTAAATATTTCTATTATTGCAGTGATCCGTAAATGTTCAAAGCACAGCTGTTGTGCTGCTTATGGGCAGTTGGGGTTTTAGTTGTAGCTATGATTGAATGAAAAGTTAAAATTGATTAAAAGTATCAAAAATGACGCTTGTTGTCGGGTCCAGTACAATGCTCATTTCCTCTTACTCATTATAAAAGCTCAGATACCAACATACTCACCACCATACTACCATACTCCAGTATTGACAAGTACCAAAAAACACATACTCATACTCATCCCTATCCAAAATTATATCTTAATAATATCCTATAGGTAATGGCTTAGGAATTTAAGCAGCAATTTATGCTTTCTATTCTTCAGGAATATATGATTTCTTGACTGTAACCACAGTGCTAATTTTGTACCAGTGATACAAGTACTTCTTGATGCCCTGCATTTTGATCATGAAAATGAACTTACCACTTTCACCAATTCCTCGTTCAGGTTGATGATATTTTAGTAAATGAAAAATACTGCAGCGTTACAATGTGGTTATTTCTGTCCCTGAAAGTGAAAATTGTGTCCTGTGTTTAGTCTATAATCTCTGTGTGGTGCTGTATGATCTAGGGACAACCTGGATTACAGGGGGAACCAGGAGACTATGGCTACCAGGGTGACAAGGTAAGGGAATGGGATGGTGAAATTTTTGGGTGCTAATGTCTTTAAGCTCTGTATAATAATGGATAACATGTTTGTCTTTGTGCAGGGGACTGCAGGTATGCCTGGACCACCAGGCCCACGTGGAAAACCTGGACCAATGGTATGTTAGCCAGTCTTTATGGCATCCTCATAAACACTTCATTAGTGCATTCTCTTTAAGAGCTTTGGAGCTTGCAACTTGTTTGTGCACTTGCAACACCTCTTTAGTCTCCAGTGTGCCAGTTCTTTTTTATATATAAATACAGCTCACAATGCTATGGAAAAAGTCCTTGGTATAGTGCTTTGTTACCTCTGAGTCACAAGACAGAGCTTTGGGCTGATTGGGATTTTGTACTTGTGCCCAGTTTAGAAGTGAGAACACTGTTGTGACTTGTCAGGCTCCTCATTGTTCAGGTTATAGTCCATTCATCTTCTGACAATGCTTGAAAAATGATACAGTGATAAAGTGAAAATCAGCCCTAGATACACCACTAAGCCCAAACTACCCCTGCTATTTGTATATACCTATGTATTTTGATTACGCATACATCCTTTTTTGTGTTACTTGAAAGGGGAAAACAGGTGACCTAGGTGCCCCAGGACCACCAGGGCCTCCTGGACCTGAGGTAAGTATTGCCAACATGCTCAGTGATCTGCATAGACATGGAAGCTCTGATAGGATCAGTTCAAGATTGGGGAAGATTGTGGAGGTTTTTTTTTCTTAATTCCTCAAGTCCTCAGCTGATAAAAGCCCAGCTGTTTGAGAAGAATAAAATTCTGTTTCCTTGATTATACTCATAGTCCTTGTTTATGATGGTGCATGTTTGAATGTTTGAAATATTATACCATAATTATCTGTTGAACGGAGAAGCTGGTCTTGTGTTTAGAATTTTATTTTATAGTCTTTTAATCATGTGTTCCACAAATAAGTGGGAAAATGTTGTTAAGATTACAGCACAACTTTGGTCGCATTTAAACAAACATACTCATAAATTAAGTAGGTGGTTTGTGGTAAAAAATAAAATGGCTTCAGTGATTTAAGAGCACTCAGGAACTTGCATTTGAAGTTGGCTCTGTAGGACACTAAGCTGTCTGGGATTAGCATAGTGCTAGCATAAGAGCTCAGAGGCATGTGGGAATCGAATACCACAGCTTAAGGGCACTTGATTAACATTTATGATAGTTACTGTATTTGATGTTCCATTAGCACAGTGTTTTAATGCCAACTGGTCTTTCTTGGGAAACATAAGAAGAGAAGAAGTAATCAGCATGTTTTTACGACAAGCCGTTGGTCAGCATCTCGGTCTACATTTCCATCAGTGGCGGGATATTCTTTAATAATTGTCACTGGGAAAGTTTTCTCCAGGCTCCATCTGGTTAAACATGGTTCCATCTGGGTTGCAGATGCTGGATGAAGATCAGTTCACATCTTCGTTTAGAAGGAGTTGTCTCACACAAGCTGTTTGCCATCTAGTGGACTTCTGTCAGCACAGCACTCGGGCTGAAACCAGGCTCTCTTTTTTTACTGTATTCAGGATGCAAAGTGGCTGTGGCTTTAATGTGAGGGGGGAAATGAAAAGCATCTGTACTGGCTACAGATACTGTGGGGGCAAAAAAAAATTATCCAATTAGGTCCAATCTAAGACCATAGACATCTGTCTGGTTCAGTCTCAGAATCAATTTGTTCTGTTTTTGGAAATGTTTAAGTAACAAAATTCTACATTTATAATTAAAAATAGAATTTAAATAAACATCAGCCTCTTCATGGTTGAGGTTGTGCAAGCAGATAGGACTTCTTGAGACTGATCAGATGTTTTTGAGTTGCTACAGAAGTAGCAACAGAAAACGGACTTCTTCAGGCTGATTTGCTTTAGTCAGCAATCCGATTTACTCTGGAATATATGTTTTAGACTGAGATGAAGGATTTGTGGCTAAGATGCTGTTGACTGAGACTGTACTCCTTGGGGCTGAGTTGCTTTAGACTGAGATCCGAATTTTTGTGGCCAAGCTGCTAAGACCAAGCTCAGACTCTCTGTGGATGAGATGCTTTAGACAGTGATTAGACTCACTGTAGATGAGAAGCTTTAGGCATTGATTGGATTCACAGTGGATGAAATAGCTTAGACAGAGATTAGACATTTTTGTGCAAGAAGTGTCACATGCTGAGATCACTTTTTAAAATAGAGATGCTTTAGACAGAAATCAGATTTAGAGTGATCAGACTTATCATGGATGAGATGCTATGGGCAGTGATCCTCATGGCTTATGTTCTACAGACAGTGATTAGATTCAGTTGATTTTGGAGATATTAGACTCCTTGGGTGCTTGAGACAGACATTGTACTTATCATGGTGAAGAGACTTTATACAGAGATCAGACTTATGGCAAAACAGACTAAGATAGGACACCTTATGGCTAGTTTGCTTTAGAGAGAGATCAGACTGGCTGAATGCTACATATAATAGGGATCTGACTCACTGTGGATGTGGTGTTTTTTCGCAGAGATCAGACAGATTAGATTTAGATAGAGCTCAGACTCTCTGTTCATGAAATGCTTTACACAAAATAGTTAAAATGATAAAATTATAACGACACACTTGTTAATCAATGTTCTAGATAGAAATCAGCAACTCACCAACCCACAGGAACTAATTTGTAGGAAATGACCCATCTGAGCTCCCTAACTTACCATTAATCTGTACTTTCAGGGATTTCCTGGAGACATCGGTGCTCCTGGCCCCAATGGCCCTCCAGGGCCAAAGGTAAAGAAACAGCATGCCATTTTAAGCCCCTAAACACAGAGAGATTATCAGTGATCTAAGAAGGGTGGAGTCTGATCCAAGACAAAGTCTGATCTGACTCTGCTAATTAAATGTAAACATCATTTTATTTATTAATATTTGTTAGTCTGCAATAGACTGAAGTCCCAACTGGGGTGTATTTCCAGGGACAGGATCTGGATCTCCCATGACCTTGATGAATATTTATCAATAATATTGGCATTTTCGTTCCAAAAGCTTGAAATGTTTATGGGAAATCTTTCTATTCACTTTTTTTTTCTATTCACTTTTGTAAAGTCATAAAGCGACTTCTTGGCATCAGATTTGAATCCCTAACAGATCACTGAAATCTCCCTGCTGTTGTGTACACTTTGTGACAGTTAGGGACTAGCATTTGGCTAGTTTGTATGGTCAGAGTCATTATCATGCTAGCAAACATGCTTAGGTAATGGGTTCTCAGGTTCCTTGGTGAAAGAGGCAATAATTTACCACCAGGAACTAAAATTGGCATGATGTTATAATTGAGTCAGACATCTATCATGGAAATGCTGTGCTTGTTCCTCTGAACTACAAGTCCCAGCACGCACCACAGCCTATAGACGCAGTAGTTGTGGACTCTAGCGTGCACGCTCAAGATCACCTGAGTTTTAACCACTCTGTCACAGTGTGCCTATATAAACACACCACTCCAGAGGATCGTTCAGAACACTTCAGTCTAGCCATACCAAGCCGTAATGTCTATAATTGCCAGACCGTTGGATATTCTGACCCAGTGCCTGTAACCTCGACTCGATATTGGGTTTGTGCCTCACCTGACCTGTGTCTGTCCCTGACGATTCTCTGCTTAGTGATTTAGAAGTGTGTTTTGGATTCATCCCTTTATTAAAGGTAGAACTGCATGTGTGTGTCTCCTGTTCATTTCCACCTGACATTTTCATCCTTGGAGTAAATAAAATCATTTTTTGCTGAATGTTTCCCAGAATATAAGTGCTTTTACCACCTGTGAATATAAATTGTAAAATTTGTAAAAATTCAGCATGCTTATCCAGTTTAGATGTTGAAAGCACAATTACTGCTGCTAATTTAAGGCCGCTGTTGCACTTCCTCATCGACACACACTTCACTCGGCTTTTCTCCCAGAACATCAGGTTATTAAAAAGATTAATGATATTTTACCCATTTTCTTGTCTAAAAACATGTGGAAATTTATTTTCTGCAGTGTTTTAATGAAGAATGTGTGTGTGTTTTCGGGACTGGAAGGTGGCAGAGGCAAAAATCCTCTGTCTTTTTCCTGTTCTGACAGCAATGGTTTGTTTGTGTGTGTGTGTGTGTGTGTGTGTGATTGTGTTTGCAGGGTGTTGAGGGCCCAAGGGGACCTCCAGGGCCTTTGGGGCCAAAGGGAACAGAGGTGATAACATTTTTGTTTTATTTTTGTTTATACTGTATATATTTTATACACTATTTATACTATCAAGCAGTTCTTTTCTTTCAATCACAAACATAAGTTGTTGACACAGACACAAACACACACTGCTGTTGATGAAACAGATTCCATTCAATGAGTGATTGGCTTCTAGCTACATATAAGGAAGTACCAGAAAAACTGGTATACAAGTTAATACTTGGGAAGCTGCACAGTCCTCATGCTGATGTTTGTTGAGGTCCCAGTGTTGAATTCCGATGTTACTTGAGGCAGCATTACACGCTTATCGCATGAACCGATTCTTGCCAGCCGACGCTGGTCACATTCACCCAGAGTCTTATTACAGCCACGCTGCTGTCATAAGTTCCAGGTTTTGCTGCAATTCTTGTAGTCACGGTACACCCTTGAAATGCTCATATATGAAGATCCAAACTTTGCTTCTAGCTCTGAAATACTATGACCCATCTCATAATAGCTCCAACTATTAAACCGTGCTGAAAATCACAAAATTGTGATAACTTGCCATTCTCATAGCAGAAACAGCTCTAGAAGCTTCCATAGATGCCTACTGCGTTATATACACACTGGCAGACGCTATCAGTGATGTGTATAGGTGGTGATACTACAGATTTTGCATATCAGTATTTTGCACATCACAGAAGTACCAGTTTTTCTGTTACGTCAGTGTATTTTCCAAAACTGAACACAAAGTTCATATGAATTTAATAAGATTTCAATCAGATAATGGGCCAGCAAGGTATGGGATTACAGATTCAGGCTTGTTAGTAGATGTTAGGAAAAACATTATCAGCTGGGTAGAACACTGAGTGGGTGTTGCGGCTTGTTGCCTGGCGAGGTTGTTACTCCTGGCATGTTTACATGATGGCACCTTATCATAAAGCAAAAGAACTTTACAGAGTCAGCTGTATTTGTTCTGTCTTACTCTTTTTTCATCACCATCCCCCCGCCCCCTTCCACCCGCCACTCCACCACCCCTCAAAACACTGTCCTCTTGTGCCAAATAAAGTGTTTATGGTTCTAATGGTATCTAATTATTGGATTATTTACATAAATATTTCCCCTTGTGCTTTTTTTTCCAGGGAGATGAAGGCCCTTTGGGTCCGCCTGGCAGTCCTGGCCCCATTGTAAGTGTGTATTTGTGTGTGTGTGTGTGTGTGTGTGTGTGTGTGCTGGGATTCCATGCTATAATCCTGATTGTGTGTCTGTGTGTTGTGTATTTTTCAGGGCAGGCCTGGAAGGAAAGGCTATATTGGTGAGCCAGGACCTGAAGGGCCAAAGGTAATGAAATATACATTTTTTTAAATGTCTGGCATCCTTACCATCAAACAGAATAACTTATTAAACATTTAAATATGCATAGCTTACAAGATTTATACAACATACAAGAATTTCAATCTGATGACTAGGAGGATTACACAGCTTTACTTTAATATGAGTAAAGGCGTTTATTTCTTTATTTTGTTCTCCAGAGTGAAATGTGCGTGCTCGTGTTTTAAAATGCTCGGCTCAGCAATACCGAATGTTTCACAGTACTGCTAAGGTTGATTCAATAATAAATATGTTGCGGTTCATTATGACTGCTTAGGAATTCTCTCAGGGCTGTCATTACAGGATAATGACTACAATTGCGATGAAAGAAAGAACCACACAGGAAACAGGAACATGTGCTTGGCTTTTCCAGCATGTCAGAGGGGAAGATGTTAATTAACACAGATATTTCATTCATATATTCATTGCTTATAATTTTTCATGTCCACAGGGTGAAGTCGGTGACCCGGGAAACGCCGGCAAGAGCGGCCCTCCAGTAAGTACAGTAATGTTAACTTTTAAATTGGGGTAACAATACAAAAATATTATATCAAAAGATATTTCTATATAGGATTGGAAGTCTCTGAAAAATTTATAATGCAGCTACATGAAATAAAAAGACTAGCCCAAAATTTTCAGGCACAGGAAGAGGAAGATTTGTCTTATGCGTCTTTCTTTGCATGTAACTCAAGTAATGCACACATTTCTGATTTACAGTAGTCACAACATGCTTTGATTTGATTAATGCCATTACACAATAATCACCTCTTTCCCCACACAAAATTGCAACCCTGACAGTCCCGTTTCCATGATCCATGATATTTCATAGTCTGTAGGTTTACTAAAACACTTCCAGGAAAAACAAAAATGTGAGAAAATTTAAAGCAAAAATCCATCATATGTGAAAATTTTTACATCTAATAATCTACTTTCCATAGAGAAATGTTAAAGGATACTGTATCATGATATATGCAATATCTGTTTTGTTACATGATTTATCACAATGCCGTTATTATATCATGGTCTTGCTCAGCCCGACATTTACATGCTTCTTTTTAACATCTGAAATCCCAGAGCAGTGAACGTATGAACTAATGAGTGTAATGATTTTATAATAAGGCTGAACCTACATATGTTCCTGACCTGTGATGTGATTAGTTAAAAGTAGGATTGTCTTAGGAAAAGTTTCAGCTTATAAAAAAACACACGCTACAACACTAACTGGACAAACACTACATGTACCTCATTACAAACCTCATTTCCAAAAAGGTTGGGACTCTTTCTAAAAATGCAATAAAAACTGAAATTTGTTAAATCGCTTGAAGCTTTATTTAACAGATAAGATGACAAAGAAAAGATTTTCAGTGTTTTTTTTATAATAATGGACCTAATTATATTTGTTACATATAAACATTTATGCCTAAAACACACTCAGAAAAAGTTGGCACAGAGATACAGTATGTTTACCACTGGGACACTTCACCTTTTCTTTTAATTATGCTTTTTAATTATTTGGGAATTGAAGATACTGATTGTTGCCGTTTTGCAAGTGGAATTTTTGCCCATTCTTGCTGTGTACAAGACTTGAGCTGCTCAACAGTCTGTGGTCTCTGTTGTCTAATTCTCCTCTTTATGATGCAGCATATATTTTCAATAGGAGACAGATCTGGACAGCAGGCAGGCCTGTCAAGCACATGTTGTTGTAACGCCTGCACAATGAGGCTGACAATGATTTTCCAAATTACTCCTGAGCCCATGTGGCAGCATGACATTTTTTCAAACAATACCACTTGAGGGCTCGATGGTCACACTGAGATTTCCACTGACTCCCTGAATCTTTCCATGATATTATGAACTGTCCCAGCTTTTTCTGGGACAGTTCAAATAAACCTAAAAAAATAGAATGTGATGCCTGCAACACATTCTATTTTTTTAGGTTTGTCCGTGAAAACACTGAAAACGTTTTATATTATACAGTTTTTACTTTCTATTGGCTTTTTAGAAAGTGTCCCAACCTTTCTGGAAATGGGGTTTGTAAATCAGTAGGAGTTTCTGGAGTGTTGTTTTAGAGAGTGTTGTTTAGTCAACTTGTAGTTGACTACATGACATGCATTTTGGTTTTATTCCGTTAAACTAACAGAATTTATTTTGTTCTTAAATTATCAAAAATGTATCTTTTCTGGCTTTCTTTACACATTAAAATGGCCTGTTCTTGCCCCAGAAAATAAAAACACATCTATTTTCATGCATTTTTCCTTCCCACTGACACTACGTTTTCCTTTTTTTTGGTAGTACAAAGTGGATAAAACTATTTCCGGGTTGTAGTGTGAAGGGAAAATGTAGCATTTAGAAAATTTGTGATTGTAGTGTCTTCATTATTAGGTAAAATGTATAGTTGACTTGATTTTGTTCAAGTTGCCAAAAAAAAGCATAAATGTTCTAAAACTCATAGATCAGCCATCAAGTGCACATATACAGCATGCCATAAATGATCATTTTCCATTTTATTCAGTTGTGGGAAACTGAAAGCACTATTGTGTCCAAAACACACAAATGGTATTTGTGTGAACTCAGTCTTACTGTCTGTATTATCTGATCAGTATTCTGTAAGAGTATGAGCTGATGGAAAGTCTTTCTTTCTCTGGAGTTTAACAATGAAGGAAGGACAGATCTTCCTCTTAGGAAACTCGCATGCTTTTTGTGAGTTTGTCACGTAGTGTTTGTGAACTCTGATGTCTCTGATGTCCAGAATTTTCTCAGAGTTCAGGTTTCAGATTCAACACACAAGCCACTAATCTTCAGTGAACAGTTTTGAAGTTAAAAGCCTTTGTCTGCTTATTTTAGTTCCCCTTTTTATGCAAGAAGGCATAAGGCATCAAAGCAAACAGATGTCTGGGAACACTAACAAGATGTGTATGTCAGATATCAACCATGTGAGTTTGTTCTTGAGAACTATGCTATTGCTCATATTCAGATGAAACAGGTCCAGAGAGCAAGCACCAGGGTTACAAACACAGTATAATAATAAATGTGGTATCTGTAACAAACCAGTGAGTAATGGTGTTCAAATAAACAGCACACTATTACTGCAGGATGTTCCAGTTTGCTGAAATGGAAGGAAATGTGTTGTAGGAAATGTGAGTCCAGACTTTAACTTACTCTGTCTCATCTCAGAATCCAAAGCAATCCTACTCGATCTTGAATCAGTCTGGGATTAGAGTGCCATTGGTTGGTCTCATAATTTTAGAAGAAGTTGCATTTAAGTTGAGCACTGCCACTCAGTTAGTTAGTCTTTCTGCCACTCTGTGACTTCCACCTACAGTGATGTTACACGCACTCCCTCTATAGGGACGCAAGCTCTGAGATGAGATGCAATAGTGGTGACATCGATTGGGGTCAGTGGGTGCAAACATTTTTTTTCCAAAGTGAATTCTAAACTGAGGGGAGATTAGATTTTAAGACCCAGTATCGCTGTGATAGGTGTGTGTGTGCATGTGTTGTAACTATGACTCCATTACATGGTGTGCAGTGCCTCTCTGTGTACTTGTGATCATTTACTGTATATTGAGAGCTATATAATGCCATTAAATGTCACATTTTGTGAATATGAAGTTCTAGTATGTTGCAATTATTAACATATTCTAATGTGAGCTGTCAAAGTCACTCAGTCTCTGTCCCATAGATGTTCAGTTTTGGGATTCTTTTTGTTTTGACCTCATAAAATAATCGGGTTGACCCTAGCTGAGCACCATTAAACCTTGAGGTATTTTTACAGAGTACAAGAGTCCATATGAACAGGGTAGATGTTTGGTGTTATGTTTTTGTTGCAACTTGCAGTAGGGAGCTGGAGATAACAATCTGCACCAATCTGTCTATATAGCCAACAAGCCCCAGTCTCATTTATAGAAATTTCACTTTTCAGTATTACCAGGAGTGAGATATAGATATCTAGATATAGTGAGATATACGTCTAGATATAGGTCATCATGTCTCCATGAATGCTAACTTCCTACATTTCTTCCCTCACACATGTGAGGAACATATTATGGCGTTATTTTACTGCCCAAAGTCGAGAGCACATTTTTTAAATGCTAGAGAGATATTCACTGAGCACTCACGGATTTCCTTTGCTCGCATGAAAAAACGTACATGTGCTCAGTCATATTTTCTCTGCTTTCGCGCAGATTCACTTTGCTCTGATACAGAACTGCTTAGATATATCCTGCTCTCCTGCGAACTTGCTCTTTGTTCGTTTTTGCAAAGCATGCATGCTCACCCAAACTTGCGCTCTTGCGCTCAGATTTTAACCACAACAATGCTGCCATAAGTCGTCAGCCAATCAGAAAGAAGTATCGGATTTTGACCAACGAAACTGTTCCTGCTGCTTAACACATCCTCTACTTTTGGCAGTAAAATGACGCCATAACATTTGTCCAACATTTTAACACAGTTGAACATTCCTATGCTAGTGTTTTGCATATTGTACAAATTCCAGGTTGAGGCATTAGTCTGGATTAGTACTGAGGCTTACAGTCAGAGCACACATTTGCAACATCCCAGGACTCTGATAAAGCGTGCCATCGGGGTTCCTTCCAAGTGTGGACCCTTCCAAGTCGTCCTCTCAATTTAGGTACTCTTGGTGAAACATGACTACACTTTATGAGTACTCCCTGCTTGGACATTCAAGCTTTCATTTGAGATATTTTACGCTGGGTTAACTGCACTTCCGTGCCTTTCTAGCTTTCACGCAGCCAACCCCATGCTTTAGATGATTGCCTAAAGTATACTTAATCTTGGCGCACAACCTTGACCTTGGCATTATAGTGCAGTTGCTTTCTGAAGGCCAGCAGAATATTCTAGATGTTTGGTTTCAAATCTATTTGATCAATCCTTAATTTGTAATTAGAGTGAAAGGAGAAAGAGGAGCAGGAGTAGAGAATAGAAAACAAATGGACACAGAAGGTAGATCATAATTATGATTTATATCCCAGTGCTGTCAATTTCTGGATTCTGATTGGTCAGAAGGCGTTGATTAATTCTCTATAACAGCACTTGTACGTCAGACACTAACATTTTAAAATAAAAAAAATATTAATTAATGATATGGTGAAGTTTTCTGTATGGGTTTTTTATTGGGCACTATGGTGGCTCAGTGGGTAGTGCTGGTGCCTCACAGCAAGAAGGGCCTTGGTTTGATTCCTCAGCTGGGCAGCCAGAGTTCCCCTCCTCAAGGAGCTCCAGCTTCCTCCCATAGCACAAAGATATGCAGCCAGGCAATGTGTGTGTGAATTCTTCTGTTGGTGTGTCTTCCCTGTGATGGACTGGTGTCTTGTCTGGGGTGTTTCCCCAGTTTCTGTCTAGGATGAGCTTCAGCACATCCAGCAACCCAGTAGCAGGATAAGTGGCTTAGATAATGAGTGAGTGACTAAGACATGTTTGTTTAAACATATATTAAAAGGGTCTCCAGAAGTAAAAATCTAACATGACTCATCTTCCAGACAGAAGACTTTACGCTTTGAGGTTTCTCCGTAACATTTTTTTTGTATTAATAACAACAGACAAGATACTGGTGAGTAAGCAACTGCTGTAAGTGAGAACAGGAACCGACTTGCTAGTGGATGTTAAAAACAATAACTGTGACTGGATAAATCGTATGACGTTCTTTAATAAAATGTGTTCATAAATAAGGATCATTTATTTTTATAATTTGTTGGCGGATTGCTGTGGTACAAGGAGAATGAAACACTTCAGGAAGTGCTGTTATTAGAAAATAAGAACTTCAGCGTGGCAGCAGTAGGGATGTTACAATGGTAATGATGGTAATACTGCTATAAGTCTATGATATGGTATTTTTCATGATATTAAAAAACTAGGATTGGCTTGGGTCGAGATGGAGGTGTTGTTCTTTAATAACTAAAATAACGGTTGGCGAATTGCTGTGATATAAGAGGAATAAAATACTTTTGGATGTGCTATTATAGGAAAATAATTAACTTCTGAGTAGTAAAATGAATTGTGCTTCTGTTGTGCTGTTGCTTATTTTCCTATAATGGCAAGGCAGAGAGTTGATTCTTTACTAAAAGCACATAGCATAAAGGAATTACAACTGTGAAAGTAGTTACAGAAACCCCATGGGTTAGCAGCTTGTCAGAATCGATTATTTGTATACAGGCTGACTTGTTTGGTAATTGTTAGGACAAGCTGTGGGACTCAAATACATGACTGACATGTAAATGTAAATTTGGACAAAGCCTAAAGTTTTTCCATAAACTCTTATTTGGTCACATTTGTTCACCACAAAAGAGACTGATGATCATAGCCTGGGGAAAATGAGCTTATGATAAGATTTTCCAGGCTATAACTAACCCTTTTTTCTTGTCAAGACAAAGATAGGAGTTGGATTTTGACATGTAATGATGTAATTATACAATAAATCCTTGGGTTTTATATTCCTTGAGAGACCCAGAGGGCATTAGGTACAGGGACAACAGGCACTTCTTCAGCTTATCTGTTGGACAAGTATATAAATTATGGTCACCCTGTACTTATGCGCTGTTGGCCAGACTGTGTGCCTGTACAGATACGTACCCCAGGTTGGTTGTGCAGCTGACTGTTGTGTTCAGCCCTCTTTCATATCTTGCACTGATTCAGGGCTGGTTAGCGTCGTCTGGACATGTAGTGTCATCACCATGGAATTAATCTCTCACACGGGGTGAGCGTGTGTCAAACACAAATCCGTCAAATGCACTATACACAAAGGGTGAAATTTCCTGTGCAGATTTTTCCACTAATAAAGATGCACATGCCCAGTCAAAGTCACACCACTTAATCCTGTCTAAAATTGTACCTAATCTAGACGTCATTGCTCACTGCCAAAGGGTTGTATCGAAGGAATGATTGATGAATTGCTTGATTTGTTTTTTCCAACACATCAAGAGAACTAATGATTCTTATTCTAATGACTCATGATTATCAAGATACAACACAGCAGTTTAAACAGCAGATTCACATATCAGAGTAACCTGGTTAGCCTTTTTAAGGCTCTAGGTTCATATTTGTGTATAAAAGCTTGAAAAAATGTGACATTTTGCATTTTTAATAGAAAGGTTCAGACTGTCTGTTTCTGCAAGGAGAATTTTCGGTGGAGGAATGTATTCTTATAGTTCAGTTGCTTTTTATTAAGTTTTATTTCTATAGCAGCTTTTCAGATGTACATTTCCAGATGTAGGTTTAGATATTTAATGAACAAGCCAGAAGAGACCAGCTGTTAGGAAACACCCCCTGAGTCCCTGATTCTTTGGGAGGAAGCAGAGTCAAAAAGGAACCAATCCTAGAAATCATTATAGTATGCCGGTACGGAAGAGTAAAAGTAAATGATTCCAAGCCCTGGGATGAATAAAGTATAGTCTTATCATTTTCACAAGAATGACCTGGTCAGTGGATGTGCAGCTATGAAAAGTGCCTGCAAATTGAGTACTGGTAAAAATGCAAACATACAAGTAACTGTAAAAGAACTTCCATGTGTGGTGTCTGTGTCCTAAAGTAAGATCTACAGTAGATAGACTGGTGGTACACTGCAGTTTGTGGTTTAGTAATAAGAGGTAGGTTACCGTCTTAAGCCTAGTCTAGAAGAGCGAGTGAAACTGAATTTACTGTGGAAAGAACCTGGGTCTCACCTTAAATTTGGCTAAACCGGAGGAAATGTGTTCTTCACGTTAATGAATTGCAGCATCCGTCCAATTACAGATTCCAGATTTGTGTGGTGGGGGAACATCTGCATGTTTTATAAAGTGCTGAAACATGTCCTGGAGCCTGATTTGACCTTTTTTGTAGATTTGCTAGCTGTAAGTGTTTAAACCTTGATGATGGACTTAAGAAACTGAAAGGAAAAGTTTGGAAGCCTTTGTGAGGTGTTTTAAAACGGTATGAAATAAGAGATACTGTACTATTTACAAAATACAGAGAGGTAGACTATCAGGTCTGCCTTTTGTCTTTAAGACTAGTTAATTTATGTCTAGGTGACACGGTGGCTTGGTGGGTAGCACTGTCGCCTCACAGCAAGAAGGCCCCGGGTTCGATCCCCGGGTGGGGCGGTCTGGTAACCTCTAAATGTGATGTATAACTCTACTAAGTGCTTTTGCTGAATTTGATCACCTTTTTGCCAGTTACCAAACTGAGACAGCTAGAAAACCTGCAGGCCATTGTATGTCCCAACACAACCACAGAAACACCATCCTAACCTTTTTTCTACCTAACAGTACAAGACCACAGTTTGCAGTACTTTTTGCAGCTTTAGGAGATATTATCACAATATTATAATGCAAATTTTATGTTTAAGATTTGACCTGTTTTAAGAATGGTGCCCATCACTCGATGTGACTAGACCTGGGTTTGGACAATCACAGAACAATTACTCAAATGTCACCAAATGTACTAGCCAGTTACAGTGTCAGTCCACAAACATTTTCACAGGTTACAATGGTTTCACCCAAAGCAACTTTGTCGACCCCTGGGTGCTTGTAACTTTACCTTTACCCCGTTTATGTAACTAAACCCCATGTATCAGCCTTGTGTTCAGTTAAAAATGCTTTATGAAGGAGTTGTTCTTTTCTTACATGCATGCTGGTGTTTTTCTCAGTTATGTGTTTAACTTGTATTTTTGTGTTCTTCATCTGGGTGTTTTCAGGGAGAAGAAGGTCTTCCAGGAATTCCAGGAGTGGCTGGCCCACCTGGGGAAAAAGTAAAGTGACTTCTCTTTCTTTAATTCTTCATTGATACATAGAGATGGAAGATCAGGAAGCCGTGTAGTGTGAATCTTATGTCATTTAGATGATTCTTGTCCCTGAAGGAACTTCAGTCATCAACAGAAGCAGTACCCAAAAGTGAAAAAGCCAACCACAGGCCAGTCCTCAAACAGAGTCAGAGGACAGTCCTCATTGAAACGTTATGTTAATTCAGGGTATCGCCCCTAAAGTATGACCTGTATCCTCACAGTGTCGGAGTCTGCTGTTCAATTCTAAGGTCTATATTACATGTTATCTCCAGGCTTCCTTCCTGGATCTTTCATTTTCTCTTATTGTCCAAAATCTTGCTGGTAGAGTCACTGATTGTCCTTAGGTGTGAATGAGTTTGCTAATGTGTGGACTGGCATCCTTTCGTGGGTGTGTCCCTGACTTTCCTAGTGTTTTAGCTTTACCATGACCCTGGTCAGAATAGCCACAGGTAAATAGAACATGATTGAAAGGTTATCTAAAGATTTTCTAGTAGCTATAAAGTGAGTTGGTTAATGGCTCCTCAGTTCCCATGGTTGGGCCATGGTTGATAGCTCAAGCTTTTAGTATAAAGTGTTGGCAAATGTGGTAACTATGTATTGTGTAGAAATCCGTCATCCAATGGACATCGTTATATATCTATCGATGGTAGAAAATTGATCAGAAGCCACATAATTATTAGGGACAGTGGTAGCTCAGTGGTTAAGACATTGGACTGCTGATCAGAAGGTCAGAAATTCAAATTCCAGCACCACCAAGCTGCCACCTGAGCAAGGCCCTTAACCCTCAACTGCTCAATTGTGTAAATGAGATAAATGTAAGTCACTCTGGATAAAGGGGTCTGCAAAA
Organism: Hassar affinis; assembly: GCA_025674545.1. Lineage (NCBI taxonomy): Eukaryota > Metazoa > Chordata > Actinopteri > Siluriformes > Doradidae > Hassar > Hassar affinis. The sequence goes on along the minus strand of JAOVYV010000017.1, from coordinate 15,443,728 downwards.
TGCGGTAAATGTAAATTATAGTTCATCCAGGTAGACCTAGCTTCAGGAATGGGCCATCTGAGGTTTAGAAAAATAATTTTTATAGATAGTTAAGGAGTGATAAATCAGCAATCAGACACCACAACCTTTGGTTGAGTACTTGCCGAACCTATAGTATCACGTATCAACTCACCATAGAGACCAGTCACAGGAAACAGGCCAATCCCAAAATGATGTAAAACAGTTGCCACAAAAGCAATAGTTGCGGGATTAGTGTCAGTGTTGGGTAAGATTATATGGTGGCACAACTATCTGGTTTGTTGAGACTTTTCCAACTTCCATATTTTGTATTGTATGTTCAAAATGGCTTTCCAGTTAGCCTTATCTTCAATCTGTTTGGAGAAATTTATCCCAGCATAGTTCATCTCAGAATGAATTCATGTTGCATATTGGTTCATAATTTCATTGTTTTGTTTTCACAGGGAGATCGTGGTCCTGCAGGGCCTTTAGGTCCACCAGGAGAGAAGGGTTCAATGGTAAGAACACTAAAACCAAAACTGATGATGTTTAGTCTGTTTATGGGTTTTGGCCACTAAAGGATACTATGTGTATTGAATATTGTGGCCTATAGTTTATGCTGGTATCAGCTTTGCCTTTTTTAGAATTATACAGTATTATTGGTAAATCATATTGTTTCACTGTGTTTAAGGGCTATCCAGGCTTACCAGGAGGTCCTGGAGATGTTGGACCACAAGGGCCACCAGTAAGTTCTGCTTTCATCTCCATAAATATTGTGTAGTTTTAGGGATGTATTCAGTTCAGGTAATTGCATTTCAGGTAAAATCGTTCTCTTTTGTTGCATCCCTCTGTTTAGGGTCCAAAAGGCCCAAGAGGTAATCCAGGTGTTCCTGGGACAAAAGGAAGGAGGGTAAGCCACTATTTGCATTATCTCATTATTTGTCTGTTCTTTCCTAACTCAGTAGTTTGCACCCTTGGGTTTCATTCTCTGTTATTGGTTGTAGTGATTAAACCAATCATAATGTCAGAGTAAAATTTTTTCTGGGAGTAAAATCAAGCTGGTTCTGGGAGCATTAGTGTAACTCTTATTGTTGGTATTCAGGGATATGCAAATCATCATTACTGTAAAGGACTCACAATTTGCAGAACCTCTGTGGCAGTTGCTCATGCACAAGGCTTTGCATAATTTGCTAGGGTTGTTTAAATAAAGGATCATAACAAGTTCAAATGGAACTCATCGACTATTTATATCTTAAAGCCTTCAGTGAATACAATGGTCAGGATCAGAATACACCAGAACTGCTCAGTGATTAAAACCCTTAGAAAGAGTTTGAAGTGTGTCTGTTAGAAGTACACATGCTAGTGTGCTCTGGGCCTGTGTCTTTTGGATGCAGTTTACAGTGACCCTGCATGGTCAAGATCAGAATGACATCCACTAGTCATTCAAAACTTGCGGCCTGGGCGGAGTCAGATATCAAATCTGTTTCACTGTTGATTTGGCAGAAAGTAAAGTTTTTTGTCTACACAGGATACCAGTCTCCTACACGAGTGAGTAAAATATGCCACAACATGTGGGTGCCAGTCAAGGAAACCATGCTACTGCTGCCTATGTGTGTCTGGCTTGCTTCCCCAGTTTATAACATCATTAGCTATCGTATATATCTAATTGTACTCTACAGGAAGCTTTTTTGTTTATGTGTGTGTGTGTGTGTGTGTCAGTGTGTGTGTGTTTTTCCGCATATACTATTATATACATACAACATACACATGGTAGCACTTATTCTAAATACACTAACACAGACACAGATGTTTGGATTGTTTAAACATGACGTTGTGGCATGACTTCCTTTCCTGTTTATTCCCATTTCTTAGACAAAGCAAATTAAGTTCATGGGTTGTAAGTTTGGATAATCTTGTTTTTTGGTTTGGGATCTGTTTTCCCTGCAGATGTTTGTAGTAGTTGCTGTGGTAATTAATTGTGACTGTGCATAGATTTGCTAGTATGATATAGTCCAACATTTATACAATTTCCAGGGAATTCTCTATTAATACCTTTAGTAGTCTTATGCTATGATCAGAATTGGATAACAAGAACACAGACTGGTTAGGTGTTAATGAATATGTTAAAGAAATATATTTGATCACTTCTGGTCGCTTCGGATTCTAAGCTTCCTGAAGGGATCCTACTCGGAACTCTGGAGCTCAGGTTTAGGTGTTAATAGTCTTTTTGTACCTGGGTTCCTGAGTTGGTTCCTGTGTGCTAAATCATCAACCCCAACAGAGTTCTGTTGGTTGTGTCACAGTAGTTGGTAGTCCTGCATCTTGCTTTGGGTCTCTGTGTGGCTGATTTTGTTTGAATAATGCATTCATACCTGTAGAGCCAAACATACCAGAGTTTGATATAATCGATTAAAAATGATAAAGATTGCTAAGCAGCCTCTGAAGAGTCTCAGGTGTACAAAATGGCCAACACGTGGCTTTGTGTTGACATGATTATTACATGAAAACAGGAACAAATTGTACTGCAAACAGTCCACAATATTACATATTTCTATATACAGATTAAAGTTGTGATGTGTATGATTTATTTAAACCTAAATACATTGCACTTGTTTGAGATATCATATAAAACCAGAAATGTCTTTTAGCCATTGTTTAATTACATCACCCAACAGATCCAATCAAAATGCTGGATTTTAACCTTGTTATTTTTTTGTCTGTTTGATTCAGGGGCCAAGAGGAGCTGATGGCCCACCCGGAGAGCCTGGACCAGAGGGCATCAAGGTATTGATACTACTCACCATACCAAACACACCTTACAGACTTACACACATACTTACAGACTTGTCCTGCCTCAATACAAAGCTATTTCATTTGCTATTTACAGGGAGAAAAGGGTGAGCCAGGCCAGAAAGGAGCTACAGGGTTTGTTGTAAGTCCAGCAACTTAGTGCTACATGATACTGATCAAATATAATATTGTATTTTGCACTACAATGTTGTTGTGATCCATGTGTGTCTTTGCAGGGTAAAGCAGGAAGTCCAGGGAAACGGGGCTCTCCAGGGCCACCGGTATGTTCACATCCAACAGTTACAGTTCATGTATCAATAACATATTTAACACAGTATAAGACACTCAGTATACACTGAAGTACCAGAAAAACTGGTATAGTAGTTAAGATTTGGTAGGTCTCCTGTGGGATCTTGGAGGGAGCATTGCACAGTCCTCACGCTGATGTTTGTTGAGGCCCCGGGACTGAATTCCGATGTTACTTGATGCAGGGTTGCACGGGGTTAGGGTTAGGGTTTGTCTGAACTCTTGTAGTCATGGTACACCGTTGAAATGATATGACCCATCTCATGAGCTCCAACAATTAAACCATGTTGAAAATCACAAAAAATGTGATAACTTGCCATTGTCACATCGGAAACAACTCTATCACTTCTATACACACTGGCGGACACAGCCAATGATGTGCACAGGTGGCGTTGCTGTGTACTTGCTGTGCACAGTTTTTCTGTTACGTCAGTACTTCAGTACTTCTGGTTCCTTGTGGCTTTGGTGTATTTAAGTACAAACCGGATTCCAAAAAAGTTGGGACACTAAACAAATTGTGAATAAAAACTGAATGCAATGATGTGGAGGTG
>JAOVYV010000017.1:15410424-15421403 GCA_025674545.1 Hassar affinis | reverse complement strand
ATGTAAATAGTCATGAAAATAAAGAAAACGCATTGAATAAGAAGGTGTGTCCAAACTTTTGGCCTGTACTGTATGTTCTATAGATGATCTGTTAAACATCTACAGACAAAGTGAAACAGTTACATTGCTGAATCTCAGCTAATAAGCTTTTAAAATCGAAATACTCATTAAACCCTGTGTAGGCAGACTATCCAAATACAGAGCGACATGGTATTCTTATGAGAATGTACGTCATTTTTACGGAATGTAAAGAATGAACGGAAATGTTTGGTTGTGGCGGTGGAGACTGATGGAAATGATTACTCATGGACATGTAGTTTCGGTTTAGGTCAGTCATTGTTGGGTGAGCTTGGTGGGTATTCAGAGGAGTTTGTGTGTGTGTGTGTGTGTGTGGGTGGGAGTGTGTGTATGTGCGTGAGGCTTGTAGAGTTGATTCATGATGTTAACTGGAATGTGTGTGGCAGGCTTTTTATGTTTACAAGATGCAACCTTACTTATATGAGTATGAATGTCCTGCAATCCTGATGAATACCAGCACAAAAAAGACAGACACACACACACATATATACACACACTACAAATATATACTGCATATTTACAGAATTTCATCCGATCGACTCTAAATCTCTGGCCGCTCCGTGAGGACATATACAGTACAATGTGTTAAGCTTTAGATTTCTAGGAAACCCTTACGATAAAATAAAAGGTCCTGAGCCAGGCTGGCTCAGATCTACAGCAGATAAATGAAGGAATAAAAAGAAACGAATGTAGTGTAAACAGCAACTGGCTGATTTGCCACGTGGTCGTCTGAGCATGTGAGAGCATGTCAGGTTAACGTGGCTCTGATCTGAGATCAGCGTGTTTGACTGGCATGTGGTTACAGAGACGGGTTCGAGCGGGAGGAGCCATGCTGACCGCCGTGGAAACCGACACACAAGTTCACGAGGTATGAACGATACATCCGTCTGTCTCACACCCACTCATAACTTCATTGTTTACTCTGATACTTTTACCATCACAGCTGAGTAAGTTCAGTCAGGCATTCTACGGAAATCTGAATCAGGCTTGTACACAAAAGCGGGTTAATGCGAGATTCCAGTCATGATGTGTGGCTCGGCTTCCCAAGTTCTCCGTGGTACAGCCAGCTGTATGTGAATACAAATCCTGAAAATGCGAATAAAGCAAGCCAGAAACAGACGAAAATATTCAACATTTTTATACTTGTATGAAGTGAAAAAAGTTACTCTGATGCTAAATATGAGATGCAAAAAAGAGTGATGGAAAATAACTTAGGGGAAAATAAGGCAGAGAGAGACTGAGATAAATAGATTGAGAAGAATGGTGACATGAGAGTGGTAGAGAAAGATTAGGCGAGAGACAGACAGACAGACAGACAGAGAGTCGTGGACAGACAGAGAGAGGGAAAAACCAAACATGAGACAGATGGAGAGAGTTAGTCAGTCAGAGACAGAAATAGAGAGTCAGATGTAGAGAGAGATAGAGAGAAGCAGAAACAAACAGACAGAAAAACAGATGAAAAGAATGAGACAGTAAGATAGAAACAGTGAGAAATATTTAGAAATAGAGACAGAGAAAAGATAAACAGAGAGAAAGACAGAAATAGAGAGAGAGAGAGAGACTATCATCTATATGGGTATATATTTATGCTAATTTTGAAAAGATTCTGCCTCTCTCTCTCAGAGCTACCAGAATGCTGAGGCATCTGTGCCTGTGGAGAATGCAGAGGTCCTCAGGACTCTGCAGTACCTGAACACGGTTATCTCCGACATCAGGACCCCGGCAGGCACCCGGGAAAACCCTGCCCGCTTCTGCAAAGACCTGCTGGACTGCAAACCCAAGAGAGCCGATGGTGAGAGTCAGATTTTACAATACGATTCGTTTCCCTATAACAGCAGCCCTGACGGCAGTGGAGCTGCCACACAGGTTTCTAATGTAATGCCAGGTGAATGGCGCTGATTAGATAAATACAGGCACACAATCCAAAACGGCAGGCAGAGAATTAGAGAATAGGCAAAGGTCAGGCAATGTATAAACAATGTATCAAGGGCAAGGCAAGTCCTCCAGGGAGCAGAGAGGCAGAGTGATGTCCTCCACTGAGCAAAGACGCAGAGCGACATCCTCCACGGAGTAGAGAGGCAGAGCGATATCCTCCACGGAGTAGAGAGGCAGACCGACGTCCTCAGTGAAGCAGGGAGGCAGATTGACGTCCTCAGTGGCACAGGGAGGCAGAGCGACCTCCTCCATGGAGCATGGAGGCAGAGTGACGTCCTCAGTGGCGCATGGAGGCAGAGCGATGTCCTCAACGGAGTAGGGAGGTGGAGCAGTGTCATCAGCTGAGCAGGGAGCAACATATTTTGTGAAGTCCAATGGCAAAGTGATGACATCCTCCATGAAACAGGGAGGCAGAATGACGCCCTCCACGGAGCATGAAGGCAGAGCGACGTCCTCCACGGAGCAGGGAGGCAGAGCGACGTCCTCCATGGAGCAGGGAGGCAGAGAGACATCCTCAGTTTAGCAGGGAAGCAGAACAACATCGTTAATGGAGCAGAGAGGCAGAGTGATGTCCTCCACAGAGGAGAGAGGCAGAGCGACGTCCTCCAAGGAGCAGGGAGGCAGAGCAACGTCCTCCATGGAGCAGGGAGGCAGAGCAACGTCCTCCATGGAGCAGGGAGGCAGAGCAACGTCCTCCATGGAGCAACGTCCTTAGCAGAGTAGGGAGGTGGAGCAGTGTCATCAGCTGTGCAGGGAGCAACATCCTTTGTGAAGTCTGGTGGTAAAGTGATGACATCCTCCACTAAGTCAGGTGACAGAGTAACTATTTCCTCTACGAAGTCTGGCATAGTGAGCATGGCATCGGAGGCTGCCTTGTTGGCCTTTGGCATGATGATCATGATGGTGAGCGTAGCAGCTAGGCTGCTGTTTGTGCTCAACATGGCTGACATGCTGATACAAGACCCCCATCCCCACCCATTAGAGATGCAACTCCTTATGCAGTGGGAATGTTGTTTCCTCGAGCAAAGCCAGTACTGCAGTGCTCTCCTTAGGCACACTTAGAGCCACAGCATGCAGCCTGCGTGGCCAGGGCAGGGTCAAGTCATTATTAGTTAATGATTATTGTTAGTAATTAAAAAGTAATATAGTAAAATAGTATTTAAAATGGTTTATTAATGAACATTCATTTGTGTCTCTCTCAGGAATGTTCTGGATCGACCCAAACCTTGGTTGCTCATCTGATGCCATCCAGGTGTTCTGTAACTTCACAGCTGGAGGCCAGACCTGCCTTTACCCTCTCACTACAGATAAGGTACTCTCATGGTCACAATTAGACTCCACACACATCAGGCACACAGTCATGTGTATAAGCTTTGATGTTCCTTTCTGTCCCTGGAGGTGGAGCTTGGGGTCAGTAAGGTCCAGATGAAGTTTCTGCACTTGCTGAGCATTGAAGCCACTCAGTCCATCTCGCTCCACTGCTACAGCGAGCCAGACACCACCTCCTCCACCCCTATCCAGACACCTGGCCATGTGCGTTTCTATGGCTGGAATGGCCAGGTGCTCAAGAGGAGCTCCATACCATACCATCACGTGCTTCAGGATGACTGTGGGGTGAGAGAGAGAGAGGATGAAAGAGAGTGAGATATATACAGGGAGAGAGGTAGCCTGACAGAAAGAGTGAGACAGAGAGTCAGAGAGCCAATGAGACAGGAAGAAATATAGAAAGAGACAGAAAAAGAGAACATGTGAGAAAGAAGGTTGAGTCCTATCTGTGCATAACAAGAAGCCAGTACTAGCTTAGCTAGTGTTAGAGTGTTTTAAATTATCTAAAATGATCATACTGTTCCCATCGTAACTCCAATATATTTACTTTGCCATGCAGCATGTCACAGTGTAAACACTGGATCTGATTGCGTGTTTGGTGTGACTGTGTGCAGGTACGTGACGGCCGATGGCACCAATCTCATTTCCTGCTGCACACTCAGGACCCGACACTGCTCCCTGTCGTGGATGTGCGGGGTTTCCAGCCCAAGAGCGCAGGGACTGAGAGGCGCCACCTGGAGGTCGGACAAGTCTGCTTCCTGTGAGTGACTTCCTCCTCCTCTCACCTGTGAAACAACTGAAGGACTCATGTCTCAAGTAGGCTGCCTGCAAAGCTGGGTTGCCAAAGAGCGCTGCGCTGTCGCCACGCTGTTGTGGATGGATCCTAAAGCCTGACCCATACAGGGAAAATGCCCTGTTTAAAGAAGTATACAAGCTGGAATTAAGCACCTGGCTTCCTTCGAGTGTGGGTTTTTTGTCCATTGAATGTGGTGCTGGAGTTAACCAAGTCCACAGACTGGGTTTTCAGAACTGTCTTTGTTTCTAGGTTAAAAGTAAGATCCTCAAATGTGCTGATTTTTGAAGATTTTGAAGAAAACATCCAATCCAGAATTTAATAAATAAGTAGAGAATTCCAAAGAAATGCTCAGTTGTGGTAAGAATTATCTCAATTAAGTGTACAAAGAAGATCAACTCCAGTTTTGCAAAAAATGGCATTTCCCTGTGAAGGACTTTTGAGAAGCTGATTCAGATGATGAGAAACATACTATGTTGTTATTAAAGAGGCACATTAATCACCGTTATTAATATTAATATCATTTTTTATGGGAGAGTCTAGCTTAAGTTAGCTAACTAGCTAATGATAGAGATTAGCTTTCTGTGACAATTTCCCCTTACCTCATATGTAGTTGCTCAGGCAATAAGATAATGCCATAATTCACCTCAGATAAAAGGTTTTGCTTCGCTGCATGTCCATTCGGGACTACATGTAGCCATATTACTTACACTGATGCAGCTCATAGATCATCACTCTATTAATATATGTGTGTCCTGCTTGTTAAGTCCTCCTGCACCGCACAGGTTAGCTCATTTTCAATAGTAACACACAAGCGTAGCCACATTTAACTTGGGAATGAGTAGAGTCGAGTTAGCCACGTTTAGTCCCAAACGTTAGAATCCACCCATCGCAGACTTTAGTCTGTGAACACTAACTTGTGTTCAGTCCATTTCCCAGTATACTTCTATTTCATGTTAACGTGAGGCATCAAAATGTCAAAAAAAAACAGCATGCTGGGCATGCACACTTTTTCTTTGTGTTGCCAGTATAAATCAATATAAGAGAAGAAATCTTGGAACTTAACTGTGTTCATACAGTAAATTCTAATAGGATAACATTTTTAGGACTAGGACTCTAGACTAAATCTGTGCAGACTAGAACTCAATTTATAAGACTTAAAGGCATAAGAAGTTGCTAGGCAACTGAGAAACAGCCGCTAAGCAAAAGCTTGTTAATGACCAAGGCTATAAATTAACAAGATAAACTGATCAGTAATATTAATATTTTACATCAAATGTGTTAGAAATATAGTATAGAAAATATATGTAAAGATAAAATTACACTGTAATTACACTTAACATAGACTGTATGACAGAATGCAGAGGAATTCTTAACGAGGAACACATCTGTGATTAGTAAGCAAGTTATTAGCTTAGTTAAGTAATAAGTAATTAAGTAATAGTTTACAGCAGTGAAAGTTAAGGCATTGCTATCAGGTATGCTTCTGAACTTCTGGGGGACTAAGTGACATAGTGTATATTATTCTTTTAAATCCTGCACCCATTCAGGGCCCTCTGGTTGTTTGGAGGCCCGGTGCGACTTGTTTGTTCTTTGCTTTCTCAATATCTCTGGCTTGTTAGAATAAATTCTCACCATTTGAGATAGATTTGAACATACTAGAAACCCACTTTACATTAACACGCATTAACAGCATGATTTTAACCCAATGAAAGGCATGTTGATGAGTGAATTGGGACTAAAAGAGCAGGATTGAGGAAAATACCGTGCTTATCTGGTGCTATGAGTGCAATAGCTTGTGGATGGAAAGTGAGAGATCAAGAATTGCTTTTTGTTACATGTACAAACTCAGACGAAGCCTAGTCAGACAGCACCTATCTCCTTCCTGTATCGCCTTTCAAGATGGCCACTCACAATGCCTTGGCATTTGTTGTACGTACCGGCTGCGTCAAGACCCTTAAAGAGTACTTTATTTGAAATACTGTCTGTGCATTATGATATAATTTATGAATATGAATACGTTGACGTTTATGTATTGTTTTTTTTTATAAAAGGTTACCCTTACAGAAAAGTAGTCCTGCGTTTCATGAAGCAGAGTTTCAGTGTTTTACGTAATTAAATATACTGTACATATTTTACAATTACATGTGTGTGATGTAACCTGCTTATATGAAGGCCACGAGACTTCTCTGTAAGGGTTCAATGCCTTCTCTATGGTGCTGCGCTCAACACAGCTAGTTAATCAGTCACATTTTTTTCGCCTGTGTATATTTTGACAATATAATGTTGGTTTATTTATCATTTTCTTTTCTTCGTAAAATTGCTGTACTCCAGTAAATTATAATATCTTTGTCAGAGATCTGGCTAATTAAACTTTTAGTCCAAATGATTATTTATATAGTTTGTATTTGTCCATGAATATACAGACATGCACACAAACACACACACACACACACACACACATGTGGTTCAATGGTTGGCAATGTCCTGTCACATTCTGGCAGCTAAAACAAGCCAATTTCACAAATATCACATGTTAAACTTATCTTAGTATGTGTGAACTGGAACATTCACCCTGTGAAACAACCAAATGTAAATATATATGTTTCATATCAAATAAACTGGTTTTATTCCCAAAGATTTTGTTTTGTGGTGACCATGCTAACTGATCAATCCCAAACTTCCAAGAAAAAATTAATTAACTGTAATTAATAACTGTAATTAATAACTGTCCACTAAAGCTAGTCAAAAAAACGTCTAAGAATTGTGGGTGCTGTGCTCACAGTGCTCTGATCTCTCATGCTGAATGGTCTCATGCTGAAAGTTAGGCTCTCCTAGCTTGTTAGCTATCATACACATTACTGAAGAAACAATGGAGAATAAAGAAGGTGTAGCTCTATTTGGATTCTATATTTTTTTATAATATTTTTATTTACATCAGCTAAATGAGAAACGAAGATGACAAAGGGGATGGATCAACATGACACACATACACAAACCCCTTCCCTTCCATTTTGGTGGTGGGACTCTGAGGTAAAATGGAATCAGCCAAGCAAGTCAAGCCAAGTCAAGTGGGTTCTGTTTTCATTTCAACCATATACAGTGTGTACAGTACTCAGTGAAATGAAACAACATTCCTCCAGGACATATGGTGCTACATATACAGTACAACATAAAGTGCATGTGTGCAAACTAGTGCAAAACAGTGCAGACTTTGTTATCCCCCTGTTATGTTGTTCTTCAGTCGTCAGGACCACCACAGAGCAGATATTATTTGGGGGCTGGATGATTGTCAGCACTGCAGTGGCCCTTATGTGGTGGTGATATGTTAGTGTGTGTTGTGCTAGTACAACTGGATCAGACACTGCAGGGCTGCTGAAGTTTTTAAACCCCTCATCCATCCTCACCCAAATAATACCTGCTCTGTGGTGATTCTGTGGGGGTCCTGACCACTGAAGAACAGGGTAAAAGTTGCTAACAAATATTCACTCACCCATCCAAATAATTGAATTCAGGTGTTCCAATCACTTCCATGGCCACAGGTGTATAAAATCAAGCAACTAGACATGCAGACTGCTTCTACAAACATTTGTGAAAGAATGGATCGCTCTCAGGAGGTCAGTGAACTCCAGCATGGTACCGTGATAGGATGCCACCTGTGCAACAAGTCCAGTCATGAAATTTCTACACTACTAAATATTCCACAGTCAATGACAGCAACTCAGCCACTTTGTGGTGGTCACATAAAATGACAGAGCGGGGTCAGTGGATGCTGAGGCACATAGTGTGCAGAGGTCAGCAACTTTCTGCAGTGTTAATCGCTACAGACCTCCAAACTTCATGTGGCCTTCAGATTAGCTCAAGAACAGTGAGTAGAGAGCTTCTTGGAATGGGTTTCCATGGCCGAGCAGCTGCATCCAAGCCTTACATCACCGAGCGCAATGCAAAACATCGGACACAGTGGTGTAAAGCACGCTGCCACTGGACTCTAGAGCAGTGGAGGCATGTTCTCATGGCTTCCCCATTGGGCAATCTGATGGACGAGTCTGGGTTTGGCGGTTGCCAGGAGAGCGGTACTTGTCTGACTGCATTGTGCCGAGTGAAAAGTTTGGTGAAGGGGGGATTATGGTGTGGGGTTGTTTTTCAAGAGTTGAGCTCGGCCCCTTAGTTCCAGTGAAAGGAACTCTTAATGCTTCAGCATACCAAGAGATTTTGGACAATTTAATGCTCCCAACTTCCAACATGGGAAAAAGTAATTGCTCCCTTCACTACCAAATCAAACAGTTAACTAAATTCAATTTAATTTCACTAGCCACACCCAGGCATTATAAGTGCCAGACCTGTTTAATCTAAACATCACTTAAATAGTACCTGTATGGCAATGTGAAGCAGGATAGAAGGTGTCACATACCTCAGTTACCATCAGTTAATGTGCACGATTCCACAATAAGACAGACACAGGGCAAAAATGGCATCCATGGGAGCACTGCAAGGCTCAAAATACTCTGACCAAAATGTTTAGTGTGTGGTGCTTAAACTGCCAACCACATGGCTTGAACCCAGGTCGCTATAGTCACGAGCCCGTACACTACAACTGCACTAAATTAGCACTTGCTAAGGCAAGGGGAAAAAGCTCAAAAGGAAGGGCCATGAGTTTTACAGACACATACAAAAGAGAAATGTTTAATAAACGCCGGGGGAAAAACACACTGCTGGCAGTGCTCAGTATTTAAAGGTCAGCAGAGCGTGTCACACGCTGGTCAAACAAAATGACCCTGAAATAATACAGCTGGCGAACCCAGAAGTAAAGCCCAGCACTTCCGGATTGTGCACGGCTAACAGTTGCTAACCCCCTCAGGACAATCTTCCCCTGTGAGAGAAGGGGAGAAATACTACAACCCACTGCAGCGGAGGAATAAATAGCAAGAGGCAGTGGCCGAACCCACCATGAATAGAGAATGGGCGAGAGCCCTAGGCTGTAAGGGACAGGTTGGAGAGTGAGACAGTGAGAACACTGATCCTAGCAAATATTTATTACCTCATGGGGCACTCCTTACCGCCGACCCTCTATGAGGCTTGACGTTACCAATTCTTTCCCTGATTACCTCACACCATAACATTACCAGACAAGAGGCACCACTTAAAAACCTAAGTAGGGTGGTGAGCAGGTGTCTCATGTCGACCTTGATTGGCGCTATGCTTACTGGGAGTTGGAATGTAGGTTTTGGAGTGGCTGAGTCAAAGTTCTGACTCAAATCCCATTGAGATGCTGTGGAAAAACCTTAAATATGCAGTTCATGCTCACAAACCGTCCAGTGTAGCTGAAATAAAACAATTCTGCAGAGGAGAGTGGGCCAGAATTCCTCCATGGCAAAATAAAAGACTCATCACAAGTTAGCACAAACATTTGATTGCAGAAGGTGGCACAACCAGATATTAAATTTGGGGGTAATTACTTTTTCACATGGGTGATATAGGTTTTGAATCAATCTTTATCTTCAGTAAAATGAGTTGCATGTTCTGAAACATTTCGGTGTGACAAATTAGCAGAAATAGAAGAAATTTGGAAAGGGGCAAGACAGACAGACAGACAGACAGACACACACACACACACACACACACACACACACACACACACAATAACAACTTCACAACATAATAGATAATATAAATGTCATTTTTAAGATCTCAACCTATTTGTTAACGTATAACTAGTTTGTGGTTTCAGTTACTATGCTATAAATGGTTCAGGTGTATGTTATTAAAACTATACACTTTTGACACAAAAAATAAAAAAGATTAAATATAATGAAATCATATGATACACATGATGTGTGTACAGGAATAGGTAAATGAGTGTGATTTTAATTTGTAGGACTTCATATTCATTTTGACTTCATACTGAACGCACAAGTGTCGTAAACTGTCGTTGTGAACAGAAATACGGCAGCGGTCGGTCCATGTGCGGCGGAAGTGAGCGCAGTGTGGAAGGTCTCTGGTGGAAAAGTTCAGTAGCGGAGGTTGTAGAGAATAAAACATGTTTTTACAGAACAAACTCGACAAGGAGTCCGAACAGGAGCCGAGAGGACTGAAGCGGAAAATCTCGCTGACCAGGTGAAAGTGCTTGACAGCCGCAGCCGTTTTAATCACGTGTGTTCCGGAAAATTCAGTCGTGTCTCTTTACAGTGTGACACAGTCCGTGAGTTACTGTACAATAATGTATTTAATCAGTAAATAATCGACACAATGAAGACTATGTAATTTAAACATAAACAACAAAAACGTGTAGAATTGGATTTATGCTTATGTTCGTTTACGGATGCGCCACTGCGCTGTTGCTGCGGTGACGTGAGTGACGTCTCCACTGTCCAATCAGTGGCGTGCTTGTGCGACGTACTAGCCATTCCTTGAGCAGGAGGCGTGGTATAAGAATGTTAATAGAGGAAAGACAACACATGAATCCCCGGTGTATTAACCACGTGGATGTTACAGCTTTTGTAGTGTACTGTATGGTCTTTACACCCTTTATAGTCCACTACTTGGTTTTTACACCGTATCTAGTGCACTATATGGCTTTTACACTCTTCATCCAGCACTAGATGGGGTTTACACTCTTTGTATTGCACTATGTGGATTTTACACCACTTGCAGTAATTCTAAGGCCATTACTACTGGTAGTAGGTGTGCACTTCCATGAGAAATAAGGAGCAAGAAGAACTGGAGTAATGCAAAGTTGGAAAGTTTTTAAATTAGCTTGATCACATTTTTAAAGGTGGGGGCGGCACGGTGGCGCAGTGGATAGCGCTGTCGCCTCACAGCAAGAAGGACCCGGGTTCGATCCCCGGGT
>JAOVYV010000017.1:15383160-15393318 GCA_025674545.1 Hassar affinis | reverse complement strand
ACCGGAGTACCCGGAGGAAACCCACGCGAACACGGGGAGAACATGCAAACTCCACACAGAAATTTCCCAGGTCGTCCACTGCGCCACCGTGCCGCCCACAGTAAACAGTAATGAACTAAAGGAAGTCAGTATTTGCGGTGCCTTTTTTTCTTAAACAATGTTCCCAGCTGCAATGTGTGCAGTTTTATAAATAAATGAGCCTTTAAGTTTTACTGAGCGTCTCAGAAAATCTTCCACATCTCTTCTGGAGACTTTGACTGTCACACTTGCTTCTTGTTTTTGCATGCAAAACCCAGCAGCCTTCATCATGTTTTCTGGCTGAAAAGTGCTCTGGTGTGTAATGCGTTGCTTTCGATATTGACACACAAACATTTTTGTGTAACATTTTGGAACAGAAACGTTTGGAAATATGAACTCTCTGTACTGACTCAGAATAATAATGTCGAAATGTCTAAATAACAGATGTTATGCCTAAAAAAATAATAGGCTGCCTAAGACTTTCCACAGTACTGTACTTTAGGTAGCTGCACTTTTTTAAAAAAGAAGAAGCAAGAATTCCACAAAATGCATTTTGCACCCAACTTGAAACTAGCGTCAGTAAAAGCACTCCTGTGTGCACTTTTCAGTGCTGCCAGCAGGGGATGATCTTGGATGACAAAGTGGGAAGACGCTGGGTGCTGATGCCTGAAGTAGCTGTTGAGAAGAGGAAGAGCAGTCCTCATCGTTCTTCTCCTCCTCCTGCTGCTGCTGCTGGTCCTGCTGCTGGGCTCGCAGTAAATAACGGCGAAAGTAGTGCTGCTGTTTTGAACCGAGGAGCCGTAAAAGCGCTGACATCAGAGTCAAAGACCTTCCAAGGATGCCGTAATGGCCCCTTTTCCCTCCCCGTCGGAAGCCGGACCCAAAGCATTACGTCGTGTTTAACAAAGCCGAAACATCTTGATCGCATAAACACTTTGTTTCGGCATTGGCCTAGGAGAGTATGAGAGGCTGTCGAGCTGCCCGATTTCATATCACGGTCCGCACGGTGGTGTTGATTAGTGAGAAAAGAGAAGCTTGGGCTGTGGATCAGTAACTTGCACAAGGTTACAGCCTTGTTCCACGACACATCTCAGTTCACAAAGAGTAACCATAAACAGTGTGCACACATACATAACTCCCTGCTGGAAACAGCTGGGAAGCGTACGGAGCATCCGAGCTCCGAGATAGCTTCCGTGGAAGTGCTTTCTGTTTAACGTGGAGCTCTTGAGAGAGTCTTGTGAATTTTATCGTGCCGCTGGCCGGGCAGCTTTCACGTCAGAGTGATACGTCTTCTGATTCTGATCTGAAGGAGCTTTTGGTATGCAAGTAGTATCTAGTAGATACGGCAGATATGGCCAATATGGCCACCACCTCTGGTAAACACAACCTGGGCTTCTCTGTCAGGATGTATTTTTAGAGCGAGGTCTTCCCACCGCCTCAAAAAAACGAATAAGCGGTCTTCCAAATGTTTTCCACCATCTGCTGGCCATCAGCACGTCTGCATTCCTGAGCAGTCTCCATTTCACCTGGATCAAACCTCCGTGTAGATATATCATCCCTGGGGAAAGGAGGGGGGGTGGGGTGTATGGGGGTCACTGGAAGGAGGACAGAACCAGTTGCCCCATAGTCAGAAGCAAAGCTTTGGCAAGTTTTAAAGCTTCTGTCAGAGTCCTAAAGTGCTACCAGTGGAGGTTGTCTTTACAAGCCCAAGTTGTTTGGCAGATACTAGAAATTAAATATTAATCAGCAAGGGTGGAATAGGAGTTGTTATTGTTGAGCTCATCGTGCAGCCGTTGTTCTCTTACCATGTTTTTTTTTTTTTTTTACTCTCTGGGCTAGCTTAGGGTCTGTCTAGCCTACTGAAGTTTGAATTTTATCCTTTTGATTGGTCTGGGAGGTGTGACATTCTGTGTCTGTTCAAGTCATAAAACTTAACTCTGAAATGCAGCGAGTGTGTTCAGACCTGAAAGTATTTTCTTTCTCCCACTTTGGAAATAGTTTCCCCTAAAGAGAGATTCCTGCTGGTCGGGAAGGCACTCAAAATTCCTGGCGTGATTCCTCGCCTTTTTAACTAATGCCAAGGCTTTTAATCGTTTTGTTATTAGGTTTAGCTGAAACCTTGACTTTAGGCTGCTCCAAAGAAAGCAAGTCAACCGTTACTATGGCATTCCAGGACAAAGTCTTACATAACGTGTCAAGCAGTTACTTGTTTTCCCCCCCTAAACCCTGACTGTTAGAATGATTTGATTAAATGGAAATGTACAGTACGTCACAACCTTCTGTTTAAACCGATGATTTGTTTTTTATTCGTTTCTTCGACAAGCAATAAAGAGGCATTGTTTACTTTCATAAATAAATCTTTTTTATTTGTAACATATAAAATTAAATCATTTTACACTTTATTCCAGTATGACAATAATCAAATAAAGTAGCTACACTTTTGATAAATAATATTAATAACAATATTAAAAACATTCATTCAAACGTTGTCAACTCATTTTGTTCGCTTATGGAGTTGATTTTCAATAGCTGCCGAACAATATGAACGCATTTGTCCACATTAGGGAGGAATGTTACCACAAATTTGTCGAAAAAAAAAAAAAAAACGCAACACGATGTCACTCATTGGCATTACAGAACCATGGTCTACAAAGCAAAATTGAATGTTATGTATGTGCATATATGCTTATTTGAAGATATACACATACTAGTCTACAGCTGAGTCATATTTTGTGTTTAGAAATCGAAATACACATAAAACAATTTTAACATTAAACAGCTACATTTTTACAAATTGCTTAAGTTTACAAGTCGCTCCGAAACGAAGCTACTGAATTACTGCTCCAGTGTGGAGCGAGCATCAAAAATGCTGACGAGGCCTCAGCAAACAGTGCACTTCATCAAACTCCTCAGTTAGCAAGTCTATGATTCCGTGGGAATCTCAAGATGGTAGTTGATTAGCCGAAAGGGGTAAACGCCCAGTTCCTTGCCACGCTGTGATTGGCCATTTCTGGTATCACTGCTGACATTGCGTCATTCTGATACAGGATTCCCTTTTCAGTCTCTGAACTTGTGGATGTCATTGAAGAGTCGGTAAAAGGGGTAGGACGCCTCGTTGGTATGGGGGCAGTTGAAGGAGCACTTGCAGGTCTCGATCAGCATCACGTTCTTGTTGAAGGTCTCACCATCCTCGCAGCGGAACTTAACACGCACTGTGCGTGTCTGCTGTGGGCTGCAGCAGCGGCCGTCCACGCACGAGCCGCAGTACTTGGGTCGGTACTTCTTCAGGCTGGAGCAACCTGCATAGGTGAATTTCACTGCCTGAGTAGACTTCTTGGTTCTGCTGCACTTCTTCCCTTTCTGTTTTGGAGAGAACAATCTCAGATCAGTCGACTTTATCGACACACACCCATGGTTAATATCATGCGGTTTTGTTGGAATTTGTGAGGCAGAAGCTTTGACATATCTTACCTTAAGGCTGGAATAAGGGGACTGGGTGCAAGGACGGACCTCGCAAATCCGGTTCTCCTTGATCAGCTTGCATTCAGCGTTGTTGTTGGTAACTCTTGTGGAGATGCCAGTGCCACAGGACTTGGAGCACTGAGACCAGGGAGTGGTTTGGAGAATGCATTTCTGCTCACTGAACATGTGAGACTCAGCCTGGGCTCTAAATGCTGCAAATAACAGAAGGTATCCAAGTTAGATCGGATTCACTCAGACATTTGTGCAACTATGAAGCCAATTCCAAAAGCAATGCCTTGAAGCTTTGACACTTACCAGCAAGGGACTTGAGTCCGTGCCTCACGTTTGCCACCAGCTCGTTTCTGTTGGTGAGGTCACTTTCAGTCTCATCGAGCACTGGGTCTTTGTCCAACAGCTTGTCGGAAGGTTCTAGCTTCATGGCATCATCGCAGACCCATTTCTCGCAGCACTGGCCTGGAACTTTGACCAGCCTGGGGTTGGCACAGCCGAGCGTTGGCAAAGACAGCTCCTGGGGGCAGAGAGGGATGCAGCCCACTGCTCCGTCGATGCAAGTGCACTGGTGTTTACAGTTGGGCTGGAAGCTTTCTCCGTTCTGGTAGATCCTGCTGTTGTATTCACAAGGTCTGCCTTCAGTCTTGGCTGTTAGGGAACAGAAGAGAATCGTTGGTCAGAATTCTTACTGGCTCTTGTAAGCAATGACATTAGCTCAGAGCAGAGCAGGTAACAAACTAATTACGTATCTATTACATCAAACACACCTCGGCAGATGCCTCTGGTGGCGCCCGAACTGGCCCCAAAGTTGCACTCGAGCCCCTTGGTATGGTCACAGGGCTCTGTCTGGCTGCAGTCCTCGTTCAGCTGCCGAGCGCACACTTTGCAGCAGCCGCAGCCGTCGAGCACCAGGCCGACACCCGGCATGCACGTGGGTACCTCCAGTGGGCACTCACACTGAGCTGGGCATGAGGAGAACACCTGAACACAAGTGAACAAGTCCACTTTAGCCAAACAGTCCAGTCATTTCAGCAAGTCACCACATGACATCCAGAACTTCTAAAAGCCTTGAACGTAATAAGAGAATGATACTCTAAATCTATTGACCGAGTCCCTGCTATATGTAGTCCTCCCTCCCATCAGGCTTTTATCTGGCTTGCAAAGAGACCGAAAGAAAGTTTCAACTCACCAAGTCGCAGCTTGCGATGAACATCACGATGAGTGGAAAAAGGAACATCTTTTCCTGATCAGCGTCGCTTCTGAATAAAGAAAAAAAACCACGTCGTCTAGTCCTTGAGCTGTATAGGTCCTTCGTTAGAGTAGCTGAGGTCAGGCGTGCGGTTCGCCGTTTGTCTCGCGCTCTGTTCGAGGCTGAAGCGCTGTATGAGTGAGAGCGCCTCAGCGCTGCTTTATATAGCGGAGCCGGCGCGCGCTGACGTCGCTCTCCGCTGAACTGGTCCGAAACTATGCGCGGAATGCTTCCTTTGGCGCGTTTTCCATCCTGGGCTAAGCACCACCCTGTCTCACTCTGTCTCTCTTTCTCTTTTTTCCTTTTTTTCCTCTTTGAAAAGAACCCCCCTCCTTTCTTTCCTTTCTTTCTCTGTTTTCTTTCTTTTCATTGCTGAATTTTGTTGGAGAGGTTTTTTCACCTCTGATATTCACCCTGCCTGCAGTCCATTCCCCACTCAATCCAATCCCAGGTCCATTCCCAATCAATCCAATCCCAGATCCATTCCCCACTCAATCCAATCCCAGATCCATTCCCACTCAATCCAATCCCAGATCCATTCCCCACTCAATCCAATCCCAGATCCATTCCCAATCAATCCAATCCCAGATCCATTCCCCACTCAATCCAATCCCAGATCCATTCCCCACTCAATCCAATCCCAGATCAATTCCCCACTCAAACCAATCCCAGATCCATTCCCCACTCAATCCAATCCCAGATCAATTCCCCACTCAATCCAATCCCAGATCAATTCCCCTCTCAATCCAATCCCAGATCCATTCCCCACTCAATCCAATCCCAGATCCATTCCCCACTCAATCCAATCCAAGATACTACTCAACATATAAACTAAACACTATATAATCTTTAAATTTTCATTGATTTTCCGGTTATCAATGATGAACTTGATTCTATTTGTTAAATACATAAACGACTTTAGAAATTGATATCTCTAACAAAAAAGTTGGGACAGAGGCAAAACAAGACTGACAAGATTACATAAGTAACACTGGAAGGCTCCACAGTTAGCAGTGGAACTGGTCACAGTGAGGTCATCAAGACTGAGTATAAAAGGAGCATCCACCAAAGGCTTAGACTTTACAAGCAAGGATGGGTCATGCTTCACCACTTTGTGCCAAACTTCATGAGAGAATTGTCAGTCAGTTCAAAGACAATGTTTCTCAGTGCAGGACTACAAAGAGTTTAGGTCTTTCACCATCTACAGTTCATAATATCATGAAAAGATTTAGGGAGTCAAGGGAAATCTCGGTGCGTAAAGGCCAAGGGTGGAAACCGCTGCTGAATTTGCGTGACCATCGAGCCCTCATAGACATCGAGACATAGCCACATGGGCTCGGGAATACTTTGGAAAATCGTTGTGACTTATCACAGACTGCTGCTGCATCAAAAAACACCCTCTTGAAATGTAAACTGCATGGGTGATCTGCATATATGTGTAAAGTTGCTCTTGATCTGGAGGATTATACTGGTATTTTGGAGAAACATAACATGCCGTCTTTTCCCAGGAACTTCATGTCTGTGTCAGCAGGACAATGCCAGGCCCAATTCTGCACAAGTGTGGCTTGACTGGCCTGCCTGCAGTCCAGATCCATCTCCTATTGTTAATGTATGGTGCATCATGAAGAGGAGAATCAGACAACAGTGACAACTGACTCTTGAGCAGCTCAAGTCTTGTACACAGCAAGAATCACCAAAATTCCACTTGCAAAAAAAAAACTGCAACAATTAGTATCTTCAAGTGCCAAATAATTAAAAGAAAATATGGTGTGACCCAATGGTACACATGCCTCTGTCCCAACTTTGTTTGAGTCTGTTGCAGGAATTAGTTTCTACATTAGTTTACATTTTTTTGTCTTTTTGTCTATTAAATAAAGCTTCAAGTGAATTAACAAATTTTTATTGCATTTTAAGAGTGTCCTATAGATACACTATTGATATAGTTTGCAAGAATCAGACAACCTGAGCTGTAAATTAAATGTACATTTTTTGGGTCTCTGTTTATTAGTTTTGTTTTGGTATTGTTGAAACATTAGGCTAAAAAACGACTGACTGAAACTTGTGAGGAAATTAAAGCCATACGTACAAACTCCTTCGCCTTCTCTTTTGTGTGTGTGTGTAAAAATTCCTTAAAATTCACATATAGGCTTAACTGTTTCTATTTCTGGACTCCAACCCCCCCACCCCCCATCCCCAACACTCTCTCTCTCTCTCTCTCTCTCTTCCCCTCTTTCACTGTGTTCTCCATCTCCAAGCACTTCCAGATGTGGCCTCCACACGTAACAGCATGGCCATATTTGGTATGGCAGCAGCCCTGCATTATTAACATATTTTCTCCCTCAGTTTAGTCAGCCACAAAGCATTCCTGACAGCTCCGAGGGCTCCTAAATGTGTTCTCCATGGAGGAAATTCCTCAGAGTTTCCATGCAATCTGTCCACCAGGTTTTGAGACAAAAAAAGAGAAAGTGGCAGAGAGAAAGTGCAACTGTTACCCAGATTTCCATATAAGCTGTTGGGTTGAAGTGGAAAAGGAAAAAAAAAAAAGAAAAAGAAAGAAAAAGCAGTCTGTTTTTCTACAAGGTTAAAAATAAGCACAGAATTTCAGAGATTGCTGGATAGAGCAACATGAATGAACACAGATGAATAAACGAGTGTAGTCTGCACACGCTAGCTGGAGGTTCTTGCAGTTAGGGTGCTTTCTTTCAGGTAAGCCTGCTTTTATTAAGCTGCCGTATTAACTGGGTGGTGTCTGAACTTTAGGCGTGGTATCGAGATTCGTTTATCGTCCGTTGGAGGTGACGATTCTTATTTTACACCAAGGATGAGTTGAATCTTCTACTTATGGTTAAAGGATGGTGAAGCGGGTTATTGTTTTGACATATAAGCTGCCATCATTTCCATGCAGGGACGCTAGATGGAGATGTATTGTGCTGCTGTAGTATTGTAAGTTAACAGGAAGTCATTTAATTAACTTGATCCATGGATCTTGTGTACGATTTATGCTTATGACTAGGGATACTACTATTTTCTCAGTACAACGTTTTGTGGTACTCATTGATACCAGTACAGATATGAACAACCTATTTTGTATTAATCAATCAGGGATGTCACACAGATCATTTTATTCAGCTCTGTTTATGTTTCAATAGTCATAATGAAGAGCTAGCTACATTCCTTGAGCTTGGATGGAGGAGGCTTGCACTGGACAGGAGCAGGGTAATTCTTTTGGTAATCTGTCACTCTTAATGACTGATAGTGGATGAACAGCACACTGAGTCTCACCTAGCATTGTCTACCGTGTTGGCTGCTGCTGTGTGCTTGTTTTCAAGCGAGTAAATGAGCATGGAATTGTGCGGATATACAGTGCTGCATCCCTACTTTCAGCTGTCTGTGGCATGCTCACGTTTCTGGGCTATACAAAGCCCCTGACGCTGACTCATGGGGGTGTGGGGGATCTGTATTCCCTCACGTGATCTGACCCAGACCTTATCTCCGCTCTCTCATCTGAGGTCACACATGCCTGTGTCATTGGATACACAGAGTAATGCAGTCATGTTCTAATACATGACTGGAGAATCATTTCGCACGAAACAGCACTCTGAAAACAGCCGATCCTTCTCCTGATGTCATGTATCCCTGACCGATTAAGCACGTTCCCTAGATGGAATGACCACACGATATCCATGGACGTAATGGACGTAACGTAATTATGATGTCCATTTCCTGCTGACATCTGTTTCTAAATGTGACACTAAAAAGCCATCTCTGTCTGTTCCTTTTCCTCTTGTTTTAGGAAACAGTGCTGTCGCTCTTAATGAAATCAGCGTTTTTCTCTATTCCATAATTACGCTTTTGGGAAATATTGCAAAATCCGTTTTTCACTTTATGTAGTAATGGCAACCATAATATTTTCCAATGGCCTGCCATAAGCTTTGCTCTTTCATTGGGGAAGGGAAGAACGGAGGCCTTGTTTCCTTATTGATTTAAGCATGTGACTCATGGCCTAATTGTGCCCTGTGTAAAAGGACGTCTGGTGTTTGAAAAGCATCATAGAAACCAGTTATCCTGCCAAACATCCATGGCCTTGGACTGGGAATTGTTTTAAGATGTCTCATAATTTTTCTATGGCGTGTGGGTGTTACAGTTTCTGTACACACATGCAGTAACATTCTGACTTTATTACATATCCCAAAACAAAAAAAAATGGACCAATTATATAATTTCCATGGACGAAGTTACAAGCAGAAGTACTGAGATATAACATAATTATAATTACTCTTACTGGCGGCCATCTGTTTCCGTTTCACTGTGTGTCAGTGGAAATGGATGCAGCGGTGTCTAGCTGGATATCTGTAACGGCGATCTTGAACAAGCAAGATAAGAGATTTACAGCGGACACAAAGGTATGTGAGAACGACCTACTTATCAGCAAGGAACAGTATGCCACAGACATAACAACAAAAATGGCTTCTTGATGTCAATTCAACCTTCAGATACGAGAAGTCTAAACGCCCAATCAGAAGAGCCGTTGCTTTATCTTTGATGTACGTTTCTGCAACCGAGCAATGACGTCGTGTTATCAGTGCTAAGACATAAATGTCAGGCACTGAAGGCCGATCTGTGCACCATAGATCAAGGAAGCGTTATCTTTAATGAATTTTAGAAGCATATCTAGGTCCAAGAGGCCCAGAGATTTTGGGCCCAGGAAATTGTTTTCCCCAAAAGAAAAAAGAAGATCTGATATAAAAGAGATACACAGAACTTTGTAGTGAGATTGTAAGGAGTGGGATTATAATTCAGTTACATAATAAAAGGTCCTAGAATTGAGCCCTGATGAGGCCACAGTGAATCTAAGACAGATGTAGTTATGTGGCATCTGTATATTAGCAAGAAGAAATGTTTTATTTATAAATCATTCTAGATAAGGGCCAAGAATGGAGCCTTGAGGGACTGCACAAAAGGTCCATACAGTGTTTAATCTGACCGCAGCATTACCTGATCATATCCAGCTCTCCAATCATATCCAGTAAAACTTGTGCCTTCACCTAACAGGAACATTCTGTGAGCATTTCTCCAATGGCACTTCATAAATGAAGCAATCCATCATCCATGCTATCCTTTCATGTTTCAACACAGCGTATGGATAGTCACTATTTATTATCTTTCTCGCCTTTCTCTGCAGACCTCTGCTATCAGATTCTAGGTTTCTGAGTAGATTTTTACTTGGAACTCTTCCTGAAAGGGGAACTCTATTGTAGGGGTTTTATGGGTTCCTCTAGAATAGGGGTGTCCAATCTTATCCACACAGGGCCAGTGTGGGTGCAGGTTTTCCTTCCAGTCAAGCAGGAGCCACACCTCTTTCCACCTGTTTTTAATCAACGGATCTAATCAATGGATCTTGGCTTTCAGTAGTGTGT
>JAOVYV010000017.1:15284628-15306474 GCA_025674545.1 Hassar affinis | reverse complement strand
GTGTGTGTATGAACCCTACGATGGATTAGCGCCCTGTCTAGGGTTGGTTCCTGCCCTTGCGCTCAGAGTTGCCGGCTCCCCCGTGACCCCGTAACTGGGAATAAGCGGTACAGATAATGACTGACTGACTGACTGACTAAAGGCATTCCCATCCCCAGCTGAACGCTACAAAAAAAAAAGGTACCACATCTGCCAATAGGAAAAATAAAGTTTGGTACCTTTCGTTCTGAGATCGTATAGAAAGCCCACCCTTACTCTCATATGCTGTGATTTATAAAATTCCCATGTGGACAGAAAAGTGCTTAATCTGGCAACCTTCCTTGCGCAAACGCGCCTCTAACCTCTCACCCCGGCCAAAAAGTATTTCAACTATTTGAAGAGCAGGCAGCAGAGAGGAGGCGGAGGAAACGCTGTAGAGAGAGCGGGCATATGCGGGGTGGAGCGGGACATAATTCGTTCACTTGGAAGCTTGTTTACATTTGGCTCTGTGATTAGACCTGGGGTGAATTGTCCTTTTCTGTATAGTGAATTAAAAGGGAAAAAAGGAACAATGAGTTTATTAGTTACGTTCAATAAAATGAATGTAACTAACATATAAATAGTTTTAGCTACCAGTTGAACGTTTCATCATGCCATAAAATGCCATCAAGTGTCAAATTTGATAAACATGATAAAGTCTGTTTCAGCTGCCACTCCAAGGCAGACATACAGTAAACTGGTTATGTAAAGATCCGGCACTAAACACGACTGGGTTAATAGGTGAGATTTGGGGGAAGCAGACCACTGTGTATAAAAACACCAGAGGAAGTGTAGACTGGGCTGTAGTTTGCATTATGAATAACATAATTAATCATGATTAATCAAGTTTTTACTGGGTTATATGCTTTCTCACTCAGTTCCTACACCAATCATTCAGCAACAGGTTCGTGTGAACCATAAAGCCATCTGTGCTTTAAAAAAGATCTCACATGTCTAACAAAAATTGTCTAAAAAGGGTCAAATTATTTTTTTAATTTGCTGTAAAATTTCTTATTTCCTATTTGGTGAATTGTTGGTGAAGTGTTTTCTAAATTAAAGTAAGCAAAAGCCAAAGTGGTGATATAAATTTTGACCCTTTCCACCCTGCATACAACGAGAGAGAGAGAGAGAGAGAGAGAGAGAGAGAGAGACGGAGTTCAGAGGGTGAGATGGAGCTGCGGCTGGATAAACGCGATCCGGTCTCCCCGAAGCGGCTCTGCTGAACCCCGGGGCCGGGAGAACCGGGGAGCCGCGGAATGGCCGATCCTCTGCGGCGGACTCTGCTAGCCAAACTCCGGGGGAAGAAAGTCAAGAAAGGCTCGGTGCCAGCCGACTGGAGCAGCGAAGAAGGTAAAGAGAAAGTGTTGCGTGCACGAGACGCACACAGTGAGCGAGCGGCCGCCGCCATCGCGGAGCTGGATTACGTGCCGAGCGCGATGGTAAGAGGTAAGCAGGGCTGTGTGTACGGGGGGTTAGAGCGCACGGGCGCGCGCTGGGCTGACGAAAACGCGCCGCGTGTGCACGTACACGCCGCGCGGGGGGGCGATCAGAACGGCGGATATGGGGGGCAAGGTGCACAGAAGTTTTCGGGGGTCTCCGATCATAAGCACGAGTTGTTCTTTACGAACGGAGCGGGCAAGCAGCCGGTCGCAGTCCCGCGCAGACACACCGAGGGAGACTCAATAGGGTTCGGGAACTGCACCGAGGTTCCCTTTCTGCACCCGATGGACACCGCTAAAAACGCGCACGGCCGAGAACCTGCTTTCAAACCCAACATGACCAAAGAAAAACGTGTGGAGGTGGAACAATGCCTGAATATGGGCAGACCAGAACCTGGCGGAACCAGTATGGACCGTTCAGATCCATCTACCTCTTTCCAGTATCTCCATTCCGGACATGTTAATGAACACGACTTGATCCAGACTATTGAAAGTTCTTTAGAGCTTTGCGAAGAGTTCAGCATGCCTCCACTGCAGAGTCCGACCTTTTTCCCCACGGAGCTGGAGATAGTAGATGCTGACTTGGCTCCACACCTGGTGTGTGCAAGAGAGGGAATGAATCGCCACAATTCCATAGATAGTGAGGACGATGACTATTATGATAACGAAATCCTGCCATTTTACGAGTCAGGCTCCCAGAGCAAAGAGTCAAATGACAGTGAAGGTCCATCCAGAACTTCTTTGCACCCTTTGCAGCGTGAGTCAGGCCAGCTTGTTGACTCCAGCGCTCAGGAAACGGACAGACTCCAGAGTCAGCTCAAAGAAGCATACTACCTCCTGATAAAAGCCATGGATGGCATTGCGTTTCATGGGCAGGTGCAGCCAAATGGCTACGTGGTGCAAAGCAGCAGCTCTAGTCAGTCTCCTGATAGCCTAAGTGTGAGTTCTGATTCTTCCATGAGGCTCTCTAGGTCCTCTGGAGAACATGGTGGCCACCACTGGACTCTTCCAAGTCCTAGAGAAAGAAGTGCTGCTGACTGTGGGACTTCTCAGAGGAGTAAAAGTTTGCAGAATCTTCTCCTGACCAAAGGGAAGCCTAATCTGCAGCGCTCCATTAGTGATGGTGGTGTCCGGTATCCTGTGCAAGGTGAGCCATACCAGAGCCTCCCTGAAAACGTGCCAGTCGATACACCTCGATTGGCAAATGGTGGAAACGTGGATTTGGAGACTGCAGCTACTGACGCTGTGGTTTCAGAGAACGTAGACGAGGAGAACGGTGGTTCCATTAGTCAGCAGGATCCTTCTGATGGAGTTCCTACAACACATGACTCCTTGTGCTTACAGCAGATGAATTTTAACAGTCATGTTGGAGCGAGTGTGGGGAAACCTCCCGGGGTCACCGTTAACAAGATGCAGGAGTGGATGCACAAGGGCCGCTTGCTTTCCTCAGAGATGAGGCAGAGAATCGCTGGATCGTCCTCGCACGGAGTGGCTCAGGAGCGCCATGGAAATGAGGGCCAAGTCTGGACCAAAAGCTTCAGCCAGTCCAACACCATAAATGGGGAAAAAATAGGAATCGTGAACCCTTCAAGTGGGCATCACCCAGGTACGAATAGCCAGTGGGAACGAGGAAACATCTCTTTCTCTCTCTCGTTCTCTCTTTTTGTCTTTGTTTCGCTGGTTTCTTCTGTCACGTTCTTCTGGGAATACACTTCCTCACCCTACTCATTAATTGAACTTCAATCATCACAGACTGCCCGATTCTTCTGCTCTAGTCTCCATGTAACCGGTGATGGGTCCATGATTTCTCCATTCTTCTTCCTATCTAACGAAGACTCGCGTAACAAGAGGGGTTAGCTAGCTGCACGATGGTGGAGGGCTCGCACTGGTGCACCACTTTAACACCACATTACTAACTATCTGGTGGTGGGGTCATGGGGTCATAAATGATAAATGTTCAGACATGCAATGCAAATCTCCTTCTGTCTCAGCGTTGCTTAAACAAATTGATTTCTACGTTCATTCCTGAAACGTAACACACTTGCTGTAAGATTTGTGTCTCTCTGGCCAACGACTTGTATCAGGGAACTGATTTCTGCCGGTTGCCCTCAGCAGCAAATCCGGCTTCTAGATTTAGGAGGCTCATTTGTCTGACATTATTAGATAATCCTAATGGCTACAGGCTGTACAATGGCCGCATGTCTGGACTGATTTGATGTGCTGCACATGAAAAACAACAGGCAAATGGGGACCACATTTTGGAGCGAGATCTTGATAGATTTGTAGCTTCGTGGTCATTTGGTGTCCTCAGAAAGCATTGCTGTGGCAGATACGATTTTGTAGGATGAAAATAAAGCATGCATTGTTCAGGTTTTGGATTTTGGAAGCCATTTTTTTCCGCACTTTATTACCTCATGATTGCGGTTATACTCCAGATAATGGCTGTGTGTGTTTGTGTGTGTGTGTGTGCTGATTCAGTATAAAATCTCAGTGCAATATGGGCCACATTTTAGTGGAAAGTCTGGATGCAAAGTTTCTGGAAGATCTTGGATTTGTAGCATTTTTGTTTCTTCTTGGTCTCAGAGAGCTATAAAAGCATGCCTGCAAAGTTTGTCTGAAGCAGCGTAGCTAATCTGAAATGAAATATTATCTGATGTATTTTATGCGCTAATGGTCGTATTTTGGTTGGAGATCTTTACAGATCTGTAGCATCTCTGCCTCCTTGCTAATTTGTCACACCTGACTAGATCATAAAGTGTGCATGCCAGAAAATGGCTACATCTGTTTGGTTTTTCAAGGACCATAATTTGGTGGCGGAGTTTTGCAGATCTTTAGTGTGCCATCTTGTTGTCCTCAGAGTTGGCTGTGTGTGTGTGTGTGTGTGTGTGTCTGTGTGTATCGCTGGGTTAGACACTACTGTTATTATCCTGCTGCTCTGGGTTCTGAGGGAAAATCCAGTGGCTCATACTTTGCTATAATTGTATTGGTGTGTAGGATGAGTGGAAATTTGTGTTCTGGATTGGAGACAAAATGGCAAAGTCTTTCAAAATGCTGTGTGTGTGTGTGTGTGTGTATGAGAGAGAGAGTTAAAGTGTGTTAAGGGAATTGTTGACTTATCAAGACTTGTTGACTTGATATTTTAACACATGCATACTCACAGATGTAGGTACTGTTTGTGTGTGTTTGTGTGAATGAAGACTGCTGAAGGAGCTTGACATCAGATACAGTGGTCCTAATGATCCCCCAGCATGATGCTCCCCGCTGCTTCCCCATTCGAGATCTTTCCGAACTTGCTGATCAGTTTCCACTAACTCGACACGTCCCAAATCACTCAGTGCTCATAACCAGGCTGATCTGGGGTCAGCTCTCTGAGCTTCCTTTCAGACGCATTCCTGTGCTATGGAAACGTGACACTCTGGGAGGGAATATTTGGCATACTCGCTGCACGGCTCGTTTGTGTTTGGTTACTTAACACTAAAGGATTAAAAAAAAGCAGCGATTACGCATTAGTTCAGTTCGACTGGGGATTATTCGTTCCGGTTAGCCTCGGGTTACCTACAGAAGAGGCTGCGTATGACTCGCTGTAATGCCTTCTGTAATACACGGCTCGTTCTCAGATAAGCTTATCCGTTCGATAACGTAGTGTATCGTGTGCCGGATTCTCTGTACATTCTGACTGTCTTTAGTTCTAAAATGTGGATCGTTTTACAAAGGGACGGTTTTCTAGGTGAACAAGGATAGCACTTTTGCCTGGCTAATTACATTATAACAGCTATCGATAAGTGTTCCTTCTCTTTGTTTTTTCTTGCTTGAACATAATAAGACAAAAAAAAGGACCTGGGAATGTCAGAAAAGTGTTGCTCTGAAGATTCCTTACATAACAGTTCAATAATCATCTGCTTACAAAGAAAGCTCCACTGTCACAATTACGCAGAGGTTATTTTTACACATGATTGGCAGCTGCTGTTAGAATCCAGAAATCAGCACTGCTGTGGTGCCGTTTCATGATAATATAATTATTCCAATATAATTGATAATAATAACAACATCTTCCTGGTTCAACCATTTAAAACTAACTTTCCTGTGTGTGTGTGTGTGTGTGTGTGTGTGTGTGTGTGTGTATCAGGTTTTTATATTTTTGT
Organism: Hassar affinis; assembly: GCA_025674545.1. NCBI lineage: Eukaryota > Metazoa > Chordata > Actinopteri > Siluriformes > Doradidae > Hassar > Hassar affinis. Next base: position 15,300,875 of record JAOVYV010000017.1, on the reverse strand, counting down.
GGGACCCAAATGTCTCCACAAGGGTAGGGATATCTGATATATTTGACCTTGTGGGGACATTTTGCTGGTCTCCATAAGGAAAGTGAGTTTTTAGTTGAGGTTAGGATTAGGGTTAGCGTTAATTAGCTACAGTAATAATCATGTCACTGGAAAATCCTCACATCTATAACAGTACAAAGCATGTGCGCGTGTGTGTGTGTGTGTGTGTGTGTGTGACTAACATGACGGTCGTTGACTCTTGTGAGTGAGCTGTCCCAGAGCTTCCTCATTTCTCCTGATCTGAGGACAGCTAGGGGGTTGGGATGCACTGATATTTTTATATTACTCCAACGCTGACTAGGACCTTGTGAGTGGGTGAGTTTAGCTAAGAGGAATGTGCTGGAGTGTTTTTGCCCTCAGGGTGAATTTTCAGAGACTGTATTTTTTTTTTTTTTTAAGTGTTTGAGTTTTACAATTTCCCCCTGAGGCAAGGCTAGTTGAACTAAACATAGGCTTGTGTGTGTGTGTGTGCGCGTGTGTGAGTGAGTGTATATATGCCTGTTTGTCTCTGGTCTCGAATTCCCTGCGTGTGTGTGCATGCTCCTTCAGTTATGAAAATCCCTTCAAAAGAAACAAGACAGCAGCATCAAGCACAATGCAGACTTCAGTATAGCAACCACAGCCATATCTCTCTCTCTCTCTCTCTCTCACACACACACACACACACACACACACACACACAAACCTCAGTGTGTGGTTGATTTGTTAAAAACTGGTTGGTACAAACCACACACACACCAGTTAAATTGCTCCCTGTTCATGACACACACACACACACACACACTCACACGTTTTCTCAGCTCTAGCACAGTTCTCTGCTAAAAGTACTGATGTATATATGTGTGTGTGTGTGTGTGTTTAAAACAAATGTAAAATTAAATATTCTGATTAATCAGATTGTATAAAAATGACTATGGTAACTGCAAAGTTACTGAGTTGCCATTTATTACACCTCAGTATTTACAACCTTTATCTTCAGAACCTGTAGATCACATACACATACTAGTTAGTTAAAAACTGCAGTATGCTTTTTATTGGATGAAGATCACATGCTAAAATCTGTCTACAGATAGGACTTAGTCGCTAGCTAGTTAGAAAAGCTAGTTACGGCTTTAAAAAAAATGTTAACTTGCGTGTTAATTTAGCTTTAGATTAACGTCATTTGTAATGTTTAGCTACTGTTATATGGATCACTGAGGAAATGGCAAGGCAGATTGAGACTCTTCAGAACAAGAGAGAGATTTTTTCAGAGCAAATGTGACCCAGTTTCTTAGGCTAGCTGTATGCTAACATTACAGCTGTAGAGTAGCACTGAACTATGTCAATAAACACTGTAGGAAAAGTTTATAACTAAACATACCATTCAGATCTGTCAAAAAAATTCCCAAATATGTATTTTTTGTAATACTATACTATAGAACGTCTTAGCTAGGAGCATAGCATAGCTAGGGATGTTGGGGGGGATGAAGTGGTATTGGGTTGTCATGGTAACTTTTCTAAGAGAATTACGCATATTTATAGATCTGTGCATTTTTTTGGGGGGGAATGAAGATCCATTCCTTGGCCATTTTGCTAGTGTCTTGTGCGAACAAAAACTGGTTTGTGTGTGCTCATGTGTTCGAGAAGAGCAGAAACACTCTGGCCTTTTGGCTGAGAGAGAAACAATAATGCCTTTCCATTCAGCATTTCAATCTGAAGAGAAGCACTTGTACTAATCCTATAGTAAAGCTCTGTGGTCATGTGTGTGCGTGTGTGTGTGTGTGTGTGTGTGTGTGTGTGTGTGTTATAGACTTGGGCTAGCAGAAAGTGTGTGCTGGAATGAATAGACAGTAGATCTTTCACTGAGTCAGGCTTGCATCAGGATGATATCATGCTATTATTAATGCTAACGTGGTCCTACAGTCAGCTCTACTGAAATATTAAAAGCCAAGCATTGGTTGTGGTTCACCACTTTGTGCCACACTTCATGAGAGTATTGTGTATTGTCAGTCAGTTCAAATACAATGTTTCACAGTACAAGATAGCAAAGAGTTTAGGTCTTTCACCATCTACAGTTCATAATATCATGAAAAGATTCAGGGAGTCAGGGGAAATCTCTGTATGTAACGGCTAAGGGTGGAAGCCTCTGCTGTATTTGTGTGACCATCAAGAACTCAGGTGGTATTGTTTGAGAAACTGTCATGCTACTGTGATGGACATAACTACATGGGCTCAGGAGTACTTTGGAAAGTAATTGTCAATTAACACAGTCCACTACTGTATCAAGAAATGCAACCTGAAACTGTATTATGCAACAAGGAAGCCATATATTAGTTTTGCGCAGAAACACCGGTGAGTTCTCTGGGCTCAAAGTCATCTGAGATGGACTGAAAGACAGTAGAAACATATTCTGTGGTCAGACGAGTCCACATTTCAGCTTGTTTTTGAGAAAAACACATGTCGGATTCTGAGTGCCAAAGATGAAAAAGACCATCCAGACTGTTGGCTAAAAAAACTGAAAAACCAGCATCTGTGATGGCATGAGGGAGCATCAGTGCCCACGGCATGGGTGATCGGCATATGTGTTACCATTGATGTGGAGGCTGGTTGGTATTTTGGAGAGACATATACTGCTGCCATGACAACATCTTTTCTAAGGAACCCCATGTGTATTTCAGCAGGACAATGCCAGGCTTCATTGCCAATAAGTTAGAACAGTGTGGCTTGACTGGCCTGCCTGCAGTCCAGATCTGTCTCCTATTGTTAATGTATGGTGCATCATGAAGAGGAGAATCAGACAGCAGTGACCACTGACTCTTGAGCAGCTCAAGTCTTGTGCACAGCAAGAAAAAATTCTACTTACAAAACTGCAACAATTAGTTAATTATCTATAATTAATTACTTCCCAAATGATAGCTAATCAATTGCCAAATGATTAAAATGTATAATTAAGAAAAGGTGATGTGACCCAGTGTGACCTTTTTTTGAATGTGTGCCATAATTTTTTTTACTTTGTTTATATTTAACAAATAGAATTAATTTCATTATTGAAAACCATTTACCTGTTCATTTTAGGCTCAGGTGAATTAATAAATTACAGATTTCAGTTGTATTGCATTTTTAGGAAGTGTCCCAACTTATTTGTGGTTTATATGGAAATAGAAATTTTCCAGTTGACTTCACTTGAGTTGATAAAGTAATGGAACTGTCCTTGAAACAGCAGTGACATGGGGAAGTCAGAAAGGGCCTGTTAAAAGTTATGAGTCTTGGTCTGCTGAAGTAGACGTGTTGTCTCACCAGTTCATAATGTCACTCGTGTTCTGTTTTTTCCAGCAATGACATGGATGTTCTGTTACAGATCTGCAGTCATTACCCAGCAAACCACCGGCTCCGCTTCCCTCACACGTTTTTTTCTACAAGTGAAAATATTTAGCTGAGAGTGTAATTAAGAGGTTGCGTGAGACCGTGTTTCCTGCAGAAATAAAGAAGGTGTCATTAACATGAGCACACCAAAGAGAGAGAGAACGTGCGGGGGAATGTATATCAAAACAGTCTTTACAGTAGTCTGCTCAGCGTGTCGCAGCAGGACTGAGATTGGCCACTGCTTATGAGTGAAATCTGCAAAGCTTGTGTCTTGTAACTGTTTTTAGTGATCATAAATCATAGATCATAAAACAGACACTCTATTTCATTCTTACTGTGAATGTAATGTACTGAGCTTTCTTGAACTGAAAATACAAAAGCATAGACTCATAACGGCGTCTATCTTAGCATGCCCCAGGCAACGGGCGCGTTTATTTTGCCTTATTCTGTTTGTTTAGGCAGAGAAGCTCTACTTTTTCATTCATGACTTTTCTCAGTGTATATGTAAACACTTTGGTTTAGTGGTATTTAGGGATGTGTGTGTGTGTGCACGCAAGGGTGTAAGGGTGTGTTTATCTGCATGTTTGTGGAACTTTGAAAGGACCAAATGCCCCTATAATAAATGTTTTGACCTTTGGCTGGCTCTCAAAAAGAAAAGTGCTGCTGCAAATTGCAAAAACCAAAACCTTTATATGAAAACCCAAATGAGATAGATTCTCATCTGGCTACTGGTTACTGAGGTTAAGCTCACTGGGGTAACAGTTAAAGTCACTGAGGTAAAGATTAAATGTACTGAGGTAGAAATTAGAGTATCTAAGCCAAGGTTGAAAGTTATAGCTATAAAGGTTGAAGGTATTGAGGTAAAACAAAAAGGTCAGAGACAGTGTAAAGTTACTGAGGTAAAAGGTAGAGTCACTGAGGTACAGGTTACAGTTGCTGAGTCAAAAATGTACTGTGACATAAATAGTAAACTTACTGAGGTAAAGGGTAAAATTATTAAGGTACATTTGGAAAAAAGTGACATAAAGGGTGAAGTTACTGAAGTAAAGGGTAAGTTAGTGAGGCATTGGGTAAAATTTGTTAAAAGAGCTGAAGGTTGAAATTAGTGAGGTAAAGGGTAAAGTTTCTGAGGTAATCTGTAAAGTCCATAAATGGTAGCGGTGATGGTATTGGTGATAGTGTTAGTGATTATAACAGTGATGATGGTAATGATGATGAGGGTCTCTCTCTTCCTCTCTCTCTCTCTCTCTCTCTCTCTCTCCCCCTCTTTCCCTCTTTCTAGTACCTGCAATGGACACCCGAGACACCTGCACTCGTCCAGTTCCTCTGAACTCCATCACTGTCTCTAAGAAGCGTAACTGGCTGAATCAGAGCTCCACGCGGCCCTCGCCACTCCCTGACGAGGACGACCACACGTACCCCCCACACACAGTACGCACTCGCACTCAGCCACAAAAATGTACGCGACCACACGCTCACACACCACGTGTCCCCGCCTCCGACCCTGCTGAGGAGAATGACGCGGACGACGAGGGTGAGATCTGGTACAACCCGATTCCTGAGGATGAGGAGGTCGAGCTCCATCACGGCGAACATGGAGCAAGATTAGCGAGACAGCCGAGTGGCGAGGAAGGGGGCGGAGCCTCTATTGCTCCCAGGGATTCTGGGAACTTGAATGCCAGTCATTCCAGCGAGCAGAAACATGTGCACAGACAGATGTTCAGGTCACAGGAGGAGAAACCCGCCATAAGGACCACAGCTACAGGTACCGGTGTCTATTCTTCCTCTTCTCTTTCTTCTTCGGGCCATCCTTTTTCTTCATGACTTTTCACTCTGACTCTTTTCCCCTCCACTTCATCCTTTCAGTCTAAGGCATGTGTGTATGTGGGTACAAATGCCGTGTGTGTCTGTGTGTCTGTGTGTCTGTGTGTTATGGTTATGGTTACGGTTATGGTTATGGTTAGGGATAGCATTAATTAGCTGCAGTTATAATGAAACAAACGTGTGTGTGTGTGTGTTACTGTTCTGGAGTAACTGATGAGCTCAGCTATTTCACAGCATTGTATCTTATCGCGATGCTTCTTACAACCATTTAGACTCTCACTCACTTAGGAAACCATTTAGACTCTCACTCACTTAGGAAACCATTTAGACTCTCACTCACTTAGGAAACCATTTAGACTCTCACTCACTTAGGAAAGAATTTGAATCTGGTGTATATATTTATATCATGCTAGCAGTGGAACAGTATGCAAACATGCTCTTTAGCGTACCATTCCAACTCTATTACTGTATCTGTTTTTATCAATGTAGTGAACGCATGAATGGTATATTAATGCTCATAGTTAGCATAGTGCAACATATTAGCTGCTTAGCCATGTAACTAGCATAGGAAAAGACAATTCTGTTTCTAAGTTCTGTTAGCATACTACTAATAATGAGCCATTATCATTACACTATAGATATGTGTATTATCATTACTCGGCATTACTTTCTCTACTTTCTCTTTGGTCTCTTGACAATTCCTGCGACATTCTTGAATACTAATGATCCAAAAAACAAGTTTATAGCAGCAGTTCATTTTTAACAGTATTGATACTTCCTATGGGAAATGTAATTAGCATTGGACAAGCTTGCTGTATTGCTAAGACATTAGCACAGACCTAATATTCAGGCTGTATATGTTTTTAAAGATAATAGCCTAGCACAGAAGCTAATGGGACGCTAGGATTAAGCTGTCTGTTTAGTTTGTGTAGCCTGCTGCCTCTGATGTGGTGGCAGTAGCTGAGTGTCTTTGCTAACAGCCAAGTTAAAGCTGTAATTACGGCTGAGCAGGACTATAGATGTGTGTAACTCAGCCTTGACAGTGACATGACAAAGAGTTTAAAACATGTACAAATTATGCCATTTTGTTTTTTTTGCTAGTTCTGCTCTCCTCATTTTTAGCTTTATGTTATCTAGCTTGGATGTTCAAGTTCTCTGTGTGGTTAATTAGGCAGCAGAATAATTAACTTAATGTTAGAAACCTTGCCTCATAACACAAGTAGCTACTTAATGTCAGATAGTGTCATTAAAAGTGGCTAAGGTTACTAGTAAACTGGCTAGCTATAAACTTTGCTAGCTGGCTATCATTGCTAAATTATTTTATGGTGAAATTAGATCCAGTATTTTATCCTAAGTTGAAGAAGTGAATAGAAAGGCTAGTTCTGGGTCATATGAATGTGTTTGTGATTGGTTGATCAAATGTAGCTAACTCAAGCTCCACCCTTGATGGCACATGAGTACCTGGTGACTCTCGTGGCCTCCTCAGCATACACACACACACACATACACATACACACAATGAGGTCCCAGTCAGTAGCCATCCCAGTTTAATTAGCAGCAGACAGAAGATAAACCCCCCTCTCTCTCTCTGTCTCTCTCTCTCTCTCTCTCTCTCTCTCTTTCTCTCTCTTTCTCTCTCTCTCTCGTTACTTGAGATTACCTATAATCCCTCGGAGAGTAATGTGAGCTGACATACCGTGACATGGCAAGGTGACATGAGAAGAAGCAGGACAATGACTGAGATGCTCCCCTGACCCCTGTCCTTTAGAACCACTATTACTGTGTGCGTGTGTGTGAGTGCATGTGTGTATCAATCTATGTGGAGCGCAGTAACGGGACACTGTTCTTACGGTACTCCTGCTGAATGATTGAATGATTTAAGGGAAGAGGAGATCCCATACACACATTACACGCTCCAGCCTGGTATATACTGCCAGCCACTGCTTCTATGAAATCAGACTCCATTTTTACAACGATTACATCAGCATGTGCACAGGGAAGATCAGGAACTTCTAAAGAACCATCATAAATCTTTAATGTCAGAGTGGCCAGTGGTGTTTTCACCTGTGTACCTGCATATATGTATGTTATTCTACTTTTGAGACTACTCCCCAGTTCCTCCAGGGGAAACACTCCCGTAAGTCCCATACAGGGTCAATATTTGTGAATTTTGGACAAGGACACATTTGGTTCCTGGAACCTTCCTGGAAACTTCTAATTGCTTCAATCAGATACTAAAGAACCAATTCTGCTGCAGGGCTTTGCGGGAACTATCCCAAATTCCCAGACAGGCTGCACGCTTGCATTTCAACAAATTTTTTTAGGAACCTTTTTTGTTTCCACCAAGAAACATTACAAAAATACCAACTCAGTAAAGTACCAAGTCTATAGCTGGTTCCAGGAAGTAAAAACAGATTCTGGAAACTATCCTGAAATCCACAGCAAGAACCTTTTAAAGAACTTTGGTTTTAAAAAATGGACACCTTTAACTACCTGGAACCTTTCTAGTTCCTGTTGCATACAATCCCAAAGTCCCAGGTAGGCCATGTGCCCATAACCTTTTTAAGAACTTGGGACACACAACAGGATACTTTTTACTTCCTGGTACCCTTTTTACTTCCTGCTGTAGAGTTGGTACTTTTTGTTATTGTCCAAATCAATTAGTAAAGTATATTATATTGTTATATTATTATATTAATTATATATTTGTTGTTGTTGTCGTTATTCTTTATTATATAGTGTTATGTAGTGTTGTTTTTGCTATACATTTTCACACAACTTTACATAGTACCTGTGTATTTAGCTCATGTAAGTATGTGTGTGTGTGTGTGTGTGTGTGTGTGTGATACTCCACTGTGCTAGCTTATATCCTGCAGTGGAAAAAAGGAAGTCTTGCTTATACACCATTATATTACACCAATCACACTGCTAATTACAGCCTATCCAAGACCATTTACACACACACACACTTACTTCAAATCCCCAAGCACAAATGTCCTTCTAATTTAGGCACCTCAGCATGCACACAAATGGTCTGTGTCCACTACAGGAACCTTTTCAGGAACCCAGGAACTTATGGCACATTTTCACCTTTTGGAAATTGAATGAGCACTTGACAGTTCCTCAATGACTTCCTGTTCTTTTGTTCCCACTGCATTTCAGGAACAGCAAAAGGGAAGTTTATTCACCAACCAGGCAACTCCCAGGAGACTTTAGTTTAGAATTCTTTAAGAACTTTTTCACCACAGTGCTGGATTGTGAGTGGTCAGAAGGTGTTGATGAACTCACTACATTTACATTTACATTTACATTTATGGCATTTGGCAGACACCCTTATCCAGAGTGACTCATTTTTATACAACTGAGCAGTTGAGGGTTAAGGGCCTTGCTCAGGGGCCCAACAGTGGCAGCTTGGTGGTGGTGGGGCTTGAATCCCCAACCTTCTATTCAGTAACCCAACACCTTAACCACTGAGGCACCCCTGCACCACTAGCAGTAGCTCTGACAGTAGTGCAGCAGTAAAGCGCGGGTTTATATTAACACATTGGTTCTAATGCTTCTATAGTAACCGCTCGTTCACAGGGACTCATGCAGCAGGAGATCCACGTAAATGGGATTTAATCGTTGATATGGTGAAGTTTTCTTCAAGTAAGGAGATGTTTATACTTAACATTATTGACTGAATCCCCAGTGTTCAGTTAACTGACATTTTTTTGGATTTTTGTACAGATGCCATAACATAAGTGAGAACAGGAACTTGGTTCATAGCTGTTCCAAAAAATGAATCAATGGATTCAGTTAAATAACTGGGGTTTAAAAAATATGCCGTTTGTTAATAGATGAAAACACTTTAATAGTAAAATTGTTAAATGGGAACAGTAACTCTGACACACCACCACATTGTTGATTATTTAACTATAACAGCATGACATGGAGTATTTTAGTCCATACTTACTGTATATCTACATATTATTTTGACCAATTTCCATCTTCAAGACCAGTTATTGACTATTAACTTTATTGGAGCTAAAAATGGCCATGATTATGAAGGAATGTTGGATCGGCCTGTTGGCTGAGCAGGCAGCGCACACACACATTCACAAACAGAGTGTCTGCCAGTATATCAAAGCAGATTTCCTAAAATACAGACAACCATGTCTTTCTCTCTCTCTCTCACTCTCAACTCACCCACTCCTTCTCATATGTGCCCTCAATTTCCTCACACAGAATTGCTTCTTTGTTTCACACCGCGGCTCAGACTCGCAGAGCAGAACAGAGTTATGTGCGAGCAAGATCAGACCCAAACAAACAGTGCAGTCGTTGTAGCACAAGCCTGGAAACATGCTGAGAGAAAGTGATAGAAGGAGAGACAGAGTGAGAGAGAGAGAGAGAGAGAGAGATGTAAACAGAGGAGAAGGAAGAGAAGGATTGACAGAAGAAAATTGAAAGGAAATGTGATCATGCATGCCACACAGATTTTAATAGAAAGCAGCTTATCCCAAAGGCATTCATCAGCTGTTACATAACGTACTGACACACACACACACACACACACACACACACGTGTGTGCGCCAATCAGTGCAGCCTTGCACATGCCTGCAGCTCCAGTCGGAGTATGAACTTGCATATTAACTTTATAGACTTCTTCAGTCTGACCTCATTAACGTTTCAGTATATCTTTATTAACTTTCTTGGGAGTTTCTCTCCTACCCAACTTCATGAGTACAATTTTTTGGATAATTCACCAGTATTTCCAGTGTGATCTCTGAGTTTTAATTACAATAAAGATAAATAAACGTTTTTGACCTAAGAAACACGGTAAGTCTGATCTCTGAAAATGTAGTGTGATCCTGCCATTAAAGATACCACAAAGTGACAGGTTAATATTTTAAAACGTGTAATAAAAGCTTTCAGTCAGATCTCGCAGATATTACTAGTTGTCTCACAGAAGCTTAAGTCTGAGCTCACCAACTTCAGTACCTTGGGAGAAAGTCTAATTTGATCTCACAAAATTTTCAGTCTAATCTTCTAATCTTGATAGGCTTTCAGGTAGGTGGGGTGATTTAGCCTTATCTCAGTTACAGCTTGTGATCCATTTGAATATTGTTGTTTGATTCTTCTATTTTGCTTTCCTTTTTTTTTTCTTCCAGAATCCCCTGAGCAAAACGTCTCGGGCTTCTCTCCCTCCTCCAGTCCGAACCCGGCTAAGAAGAGCTGCTCAATCAACTGGTCGTTCCCCGAGCGCATCAAATCTCCACGCACTGTTCGCAAACTTTCAATAAAGATGAAAAAGCTGCCCGAGCTCAGCAGGAAGCTTAGCGTTAAAGGGAACCCAACTCATGGACAGACAGAACCCAGGAACAACCTCCTGAGAGCTAATGGTCCAGCTGATCTGGGCTCAGGGGGTGTGTCCACAGCGTCCACCAGTGGCAACGTGATCTGGCGGTATCACTTGGACAGCAGTGTGTGCACACAGCAACAGAAAAAGAACAGTGGCTTAGGAGCTCCTAAATCGGCTATTAAGGGCGGGTACCTGAGTGACGGGGACTCACCGGAACTAGTCGCCAAATCAGCTAAGCACGGCTCGTCTTCTAAATCTCAGCAGAAAATGCAGGAGAAGGATTCATTTTCGAATTCTGGTGTCTCCAAACTAGCTGATATGGCTTCTTTCCGTCCTTACAGCTTGCCGGAACAGGCAAAGTGCACATCGTCAGCTACTGTGTCGGGCCTGCTGAGTGTGCACCTGTGCGGTGCTGAGGGTCTAAAGACACCACGGAGTGACGAATCGCGCCACATCTACTGCGCTATTCAAGTTGACGAAGCAAAGCGAGCACGCACTGCACTGCTCCCATGCCGCGCCGACTTCCTTGCCATGGACCACACTTTTCAGCTGGAGCTGGAAGAAGCTCAGCGACTTCGCCTTGTTCTCTTCGGTTGTGAGGCAACGACAGCGCCGACCAGGCAGCGAGTGTGCTGCCACGGAGCCGTTGCACTGGCGACGCTCTTCAGGACACCGAATGCCGTCCGTATGCACCGGCTGGCCGTGCGCCTCGAGCCACGCGGCGTCATCTACGTCAAACTGGGACTGACAGAAAGGCACCAGAGCTTGACAGAGGGGAACGAGGTGGAGAAAGAACGAGAGAGGGAGGTTTTTGGAGTGGATGCGGCACGAGTGGTGGAGCGCGAGGCCACCGGGCTCATGGTGCCACTCATCATCGAGAAGTGCATTAGCGAGATTGAGAGGAGAGGATGCCAGGTGAGCATGCTGTATGGGGAAATTGCCTCTGTGTTACTACAGGGAGACGACGTATGTAATAAGATAGAGTCTGACCAAACACAAATAAAGTTCATCTGGTGAATAGGTTAGTTCTTATGAATGTAAAAGGATAGGAGAACCCTGAACCAAAAAAAAAAGCAAATTCTTCTTCAGGAGTGAGATGTTTTGGTCAAAAACAGTCCTAGCATCAGGAATTGTTGTCATATTATGAAGAAATGCACAATTGGGTTGCAATCTGTCTCTGAAAAATGATTTCATCCTGTAGTACGCAAACATGTTATGACTATGCTAATTCTTGTCACAGTGGCATTCTCTGTACGACTAGAGTATATTATACCCTAGCCTTTTATTTGATTAGAGAGAATAGAAGCTGTGACGGATTGTTAAGTAGCAGTGTGTTTATAGAGTTTAGAGTGCAGTGAAAGTGTCACTGGCACCGGTCAGGAGTAAACCCACACCACCCCCTGCTACACACACACACACACACACACATACACACATACACAGACACACACAGATATGTAAGGTCTCTGTAAGGCTTGTGTACCCAGGCTCCATGCCAGGCCTTTAGCCATTCATCTCTTCTACTCTGTCTGTCTAACTTAAACACATGCAGCTCACACACACACACTCTTTTGTGCGCAGTGGTGCTATAGCTACAGCACAGGAAGTTTTTCTCCCTAAACTCCCTCCTTCTATGCCAGGTTTAAGGTGATCCTGAATCAGTGGGTGATTTTCCAGCCTAAATGGAAGGCAAGAAAAAAAAACTGGGGTCCTGATTCATGTTCCACTGCCTTCAGAGACGACTGTGAAGGTGACGTGGACAAGAGTAAAACGTCACAGCAGAACAGTGGAACTTTGTTTCCTCAGCATACTCGGAGAATAATTTTAACATAGCTGTTTGCCAGTGCTTTCCTTCAATCTGACTTCTTAACTGTCCAGTTTATTATCCTACAAGAGTAGGGTTGATTTTACCAAGAGGTGTGAGGGCCACAGTGTTGGGAAGAAATTTACCGCTGAGGTGATTTGTAGGACATTCACTCCACTGAGGTGCTGTGCTTTGGTTGTGCAAATACAGATAATTAGCATGTGTGCTAATAAATGAAGCTGGATTTCCTAGTGTAAATGAAATTGTGTGACACAGTGTAGCTGGTTGTCTTGCTAACAGCCCATTGTTTCTCAGGAAGTGGAGTTTTTCGGAATTCACCATTGCTTTACTTAACAATGAGACACATTTACACATCCACAGCCGCCCCTCCCCCACACTGGGCTCCACCGTTAGCAGACAGCCGAGAGGAAGTTGTCACAGAAATGATAGAAATGATATGATTTGTAATAGCTAAATTAGCTAGACAATTTATTTAATCTTTTTGGTGCCTTTATGAATATATTTGTTGAAGAAATGAATCTTCATAATTATGAGTATTTTTGCTAACTATTGCTTTTGTGTTTAATTTCTGGGATTAGTGTATGTGAATCGAATGTGGAAAATTTTTTTACAGTAATGAACAAAACCAGTGAGCGAACTTTCAGCTCAACCGCTCGTGTGCTTGAAGTTCATAGAAATACATTCAATCCTGAAACTGCAAACTATACAATTTTTTTTTACACAGTGCAGCCAAATGGTAGGCTAAAAAAGGCGTTTTCACACCAAACAGTTCTAAGGTCTGGGGGGAACTGCCCCCCGAGGAGCTCCCCTGAGAACTGCTGTCGTTCCAGGGCTGTTTTTGGTGTGTATTCGCATTGCAAGTAGGAAAGATAAAAAAGTGATGTGAAGTTCAGAGCGACATGCACAATAACAGTAATTAATGATTTTGTGATCGGAGCTGTGTGCATGTTGCCTGGAGGAAAATGTTCAAAAGTCCGTTGTTTAAAGCATGCATTGAAAAAAAATCTCTATAAACTCTAGTCTCTCCATGCTGCTCTCAAACAGAGCTGTTGAAGTGTGTAGTGTGTGCGGCCTGATAAATCATCTTAACATGTGGCTGAGAACTAATTTACTGTAATGCAGATATGAGAAAGCAGGATGATTCGCATTGTGTCCCCTAATGGTACCACTTACTTACAAATTTCAAACCATAGTTATTTCATTGTGTTCAGTGTTTCATTGGGTGTAGTAAACCAAATCGGTAAATGCTTCATAGGGAGCATTACTTTTATATACTGTAAACTGTGCAAAGCCCAAATAAAAAAAAAACATCTTTCAGATTCTTTTGTGGGATGCCTCTGACACAGAAATAAAAAAGGTTTACAAATATTTACTATTTGTGTGCAGTAGCAAACAATATCTCCTTGCAAACCTTTATTTACATTACCAATTACAACAGATTATATAAAAAAAATAAATAACGCTGTTAAAATCTTTTTAGAATCTTGTTTAAGCTTTTTGAGTTTATTCACAACACTGCTTTGCTAATACCTAGCATAGCAAGTTGAAATGCTAGCGAATATTTTTTAATTTCGCCTAGACGACTCGAAATCTCTGTGTACCTCCTCAGTCACATACAGACTCAGTAAACCTGGATGCACTGTCGCTCCATTTGTCTGTTGTGCTTTGTTCCCCATATTCTGCAAGAGCTTATGTTTAAATGGCTACCGGTGTGCACAAGTATATTTAAAAATGGTGGCTGCGGTCAACAGATATGTGCGCCTGGATCAATCACAGCATACTTGCATCACATAGGATCTCTATGCGTGCAGAAAAGTACTTATCCTGAAGAAAGAGCTAGAGAAGTCCCTATACTACAATCGTCCCCAATTCCTGCGGTGCAAACACACGAGAAAGGGGCACAGTTCCAAGAACTATGAAAAAGTTCCTCTGGTGTGAAAGCACCTAAAGACAGCACAGACCTACACTTTGTTGCTACTTTGTTGTTTAAGGTTACTGTTATTATGGGAAACAGGCACTGTGCGTGTTTGTGTCTGTGTGAGAGAGAGAGAGTTCATGTGTTTAATGAAGGTTTACTTGTTTTACTGCTATTCAACAATGAACACCACAACAATGAAGAAGATACAATAGCTGACGTACTGTAATCAGTGTAGCATTACACAAATGTTTGGGCAAACAGAGAAAAATGATAGCAGTGCAGATAGCACCGCTCACTTTGCTGTAGCCTACAGTGGCTCGTAAAAAAGCCTTGTCTACACGAGTGTCTGTCCTTTTTCTCACTCTGTGATGCGGATAATGTGATATTGTCTAGTATAGCAAAGAGATTATGTTTTCTTATTTAGTGAATGTGTAAAAAAAAATAAGTAACTGTTCATTATAGACACGAACATGCTCTTTCTCTTTCACAGACACACATACACAATGCATCTTTCACATTGTATTATGCTTCAAGCACCCGAGCAGCTGACTGGATGCACTTTTTGCTGGAACTTTTTTCACATTATATTTCCTAGTAAGTTAAAAAACGTGTGTTTGTGTTTGCGTGTGTGTTCAGGTGGTGGGACTGTATCGCCTGTGCGGCTCGGCTGCTGTCAAGAAGGAGCTGAGGGAGGCGTTTGAGAGAGACAGCCACGCTGTAGAGCTGTCGGAGAGCAACTACCCTGACATCAATGTCATCACAGGTAACACACACACAATCAGTCCAAGCACAACATATGTGTAGCATGTGTCTGAAAGGAATTTAGCATTTGTGTGTGTGGGGGTGGGTGGTGATTTCTGTCTGGTTATTCTGTCATCCCCCCATTCGATCCCTGACTGACCCCCAACAGCTGACACATTCCAGTGAATGTTTCATTATTTTGTGTGTGTGTGTGTGTGTAGCCTGAAAGGGTAGTACAAGTTGTCCTACATTTGGGTTATTAAATGACACAGGATATCTCTCTCTCTTACTCACACACACACACACACACACACACTTGCACCGCATGGCTATTTTTGAAAAGATTAACCAAATGTCAAAGTTCAAGCCTGAGCTCACAAGCTGAGCACCCAGCACTGTTTCTATTTCTTTGTATCACACATTGTCTCTGTCTCTCAATCACACACACACACAGTGAATAAAAAAAAAGTAAAACATGTCTGGCACACTTTCTAGAGCCATCTCATTGGTTATTGGTTAACGGATGTTTGTATACGTGAGGACATGCACGCACACATGCAAGCATGCACACGCACACGCACACACATACAGAGTATTTCCCAGGTTGAAAGTTCGGTTGTCGGTTGTGCTTGAAATCTGCCAAATCACATGAAATGTGAACTTCAGTCTGAACTGTGTGTGAAAACCAT
This sequence comes from Hassar affinis, assembly GCA_025674545.1. Taxonomy (NCBI): domain Eukaryota; kingdom Metazoa; phylum Chordata; class Actinopteri; order Siluriformes; family Doradidae; genus Hassar; species Hassar affinis. Next base: position 15,285,155 of record JAOVYV010000017.1, on the reverse strand, counting down.
CAGCTTGGTCTTCTCATCAGTGTCACTCAGTTTGATTTGTTGCTTTTGTAATTTGTTTTTAACACACTCCAGTTTTTGTTTTTGCTCAGAGATGAGAGGAGAAAACAGGAACTGTGCAGTTCCAGAACTCTTTAGGTGGAAAAGTACCTGATGTAGTGAAGGTTCAAGTGGCAAACAATACAGAATGGCTTGAAAAAGTGGGGACCTGCCACCGGCACACACACACACATACGCACACATACTTGGAATGACAAACTGTGGCTCTGAATCCTGTCTTCCATATGTTGCCCTCTATGTGAGTGTGTGTGTGTTTGTGTGTGTGTGTGTGTCCTGCAAAGACACAAAAAGTCATTAACAAGTGGCCCCTTTGTGTGTGAACACACACAGATGGTATTTGACTAACGCCTGCTGGATTAGCAAAGTGCTAACAGACAAAGCCAGAGAGAGAGAGAAAGGGGGGGGGGGGGTCATGCCAAAAGTCAGGGGCAAGCATGTGTGTGTGTGTGTGTGTGTGTGTGTGAGTGAGA
>JAOVYV010000017.1:15260271-15275184 GCA_025674545.1 Hassar affinis | reverse complement strand
GGGACGAGAACAGCCTGGATTGCTTTGTGCGTATGGTTGGCAAAGCTAGTCGGCGTTCGTAGGAGGAGCGCAGCGGCTTGTTCTAAGACCTTATCGTTTTTGTAGTAACAGCTTTAAAATCGTAAATTCTGCTCTAAGGAGATGTTCATTTGACATTTAAGGAAGGAGTCTCCAGTGTCAGAGGTAAAGCTGTAACTTTCAGTTTTGCGACATCTTCAGGACAGAGGAGTTTACATTTCTTTGTGGTTTGCTGACATCTTATTTTTTCATATGAACTTCAACTCTAAAAGGAAAATAAGTATCCATCATTTTTTATAAACAAAAAAGGCGATAACTGTTGCAAATTGCTGTGGTATAAGAGAAATAAAGCATCTCAGGGCATGCTGTTACAAGAAAACAGGCTAACGGTAACTATTATATCAGCACAACACACTGAGTGTTTTATTCCTTATGTATAAAACATAGAACTACCAAAATATCGCCGATAGTTTCATCTCTGTGGTTCGTAGCCGCTTGTCCCTTTTGAAGCCTCTTTGATACACCCGTTGGTTCCTCCAGTTCCTAAACATAGTGCAAAGAGATCTGTTTCCATATGGGAGATCAAACAGCCATGCTAACCTTCTCCATCGGCATGTGGGTGAGAGAGAGAGAGAGAGAGAGAGGGAGGGAGCGAGAGGAGGAGGGAAATGTAAAGTAAACCGAAACCCTGGACATCTGAGACCAGGCGAGGAATCCCGTACCCCTAGGGCAGCATTTATCTTGAAGAGCTGCGGCTCAACCGCTGTGGCGAGAAACATCTGCATGCCCTCGGGATTGCTGCTAATCTGTGATTGATACTTTTGAGAACGGGAGCTATGACAAAGCCTGTCAGCAGAGCGATGCATTCCAGCTGTGAGGCTAAATCAATGTAGGCTTCCCAGCATCATGGTAGAAGAATTCCTAGAATGCGATCTTTTTGATTAACGGAATATACATCAATCTCTCGAGTCACTTCTAGTTTGCACCTTGTAGGGAAAAACATACACTCTAGAGCTCTTATGTACCATTGACATCCCACAAATTTTGTTTGAAAAGTATTTAAAAACGTTTTACCTATTTACGTGCCCAGCTTCATGCTAGCTTCGTTAGATTAGATGAACAATGCAAGCTAACTGCTAGCTCTGTTAGCTAGTAGTAGCTAAAACTTACCAGAAGCAACGGTGATCTCTGCTACTTCCTTCCTTCCTTCCAACCTTTACTGAGACAAAAGTTGTGAGGGGGCACCGGAAAAATGTCGGACATGCTAGCAATAAAATTATCATTCAAGCAAGTAGTTGCTTGAATCACAGATACATGTTGCTGATTAGTGTGAACACAGTAAATATTATCCTATCAATTCTTTCTAGATCTTTCTTTTTATTAGTCTTCGGAGTTTCCCATGATGCACTGCACATTTAAACGGATTCAACCATGTGTTTGGTTTATGAATGTAACTTTGGCATGATTGTGTAACGTAACAAATCTAGCTAAGTTTAGTTAGTAATGTAATGTATAGCCAAACATCATCTGGGTATCATGACTTAGCTGGATGTATTGATTTAGGTAACAAAAGTACCATTTTGCTAACTGCTAACTAGTGGCTAGCTGTCTGCCTGCTGTAGTAATAGGTTGACCATTGATTAGGCTACAATCAACCTTTATTTTAAAATTTATTGAAGTAAAATGTGCATACATGCTCATAAAAAAACATGTCTGACAATTTTACCTCAGGGATTATTGCTTGTTAGCATGAATTCTGAATAGAAAATCTCCTCTTAAATTCTGGTATGTGGAATTTAGCCCTGCCATTAGCGAGTCTCTCTTAGTGTTTCTCTTTTGTTTTTATAAATGCTGTGCAGCATTAGAGTCTATACATCTTCTCTCCTGATTAACCTGGGTGTGTTGATTTAGGTAGCAAAAGTACCATTTTGCTAACTAGCGTCTAGCTGTCTGCATGCTGTGGTAATAGTTTAGACACTGATTAGGCTACAATAGCTGTTTATTAAAAAAAAATTCATGAAGTAAAAATATGCATACATGCTCATAAAAACATGTCTGACCATTTTTCCTCAATGACTAACACTTGTTAGCATGAATTCTGAATAGAAAATTTCTTCTTAAATGCTGGTACATGGAAGTTAGCCATGGCATTAAGAAGTCTCTTAGTGTCTCTCCTCATGTTTGTCTTTATAAATGTTGTGTAATGTACAGATAAAAGGTCATCTGCGTATCATGATTTAGCTGAGTGTGTTGATTCAGGTTGCAAAAGAACCGTTTTCCTAACTGCTAACTAGCAGCTAGTTGTCTGCAAGCTGTGTTAATAGTTTAGCCACTGATTACTTTATTTAAAAAAAATCTGAAGTAAAATATGTGTACATGGTCATAAAACACATGTCTGACCATTTCCTTCAGTGACTATTAATTGTTAGCATGAATTCTAAATAGACTTTAAACACCATGTCTAAATGCTGTGTATCGTTAGTGTTTGTAAATCTTCTATCTTGATTTAGCTGGGTGTTGATTTAGGCAGCAAGAGTGCTGTTTTGCTCACGGCTACGCCATCTGCTAGCTGTCTGTGAGCTGCGTTATTAGCTGTCACGAGTTTACACTATTTACTATTTACTAGTATCCAGCTACTGTAAAACTAGGTTAGTGCAAAATTGTGGTGATGTAATATATATCTACTCTAAAATAAATAACGTTTTGTACATTACCTAAATAAGCATTAGAGCTAAAACAGTTACGGTCGGTGAAGTTAGCGGTGTCACTTTTGGCTAGCCTCTCAGTTTAGGTCCTTTCAAGCTTTAATTTGAATCTCTTTTCTGTTCTTCTCTCTATTGTCTTGCGTGCTGCTGAAGGCACTATATAAAGTTACCATCCCTTGGCTCCACTTCCAGCAGGGAAAAATGCAATAAGCTGGCTCTATAATTACACCCATTCTTGACCTAACCTTTAGCCCTACGCTTAGCCGCTTCACCCTAAGGCACTTACGCCTTACTGAAATCCTCCTCGCAGCAGGCACGTTTCTGCAGAAACACACACTGGGTGGTGGTGAAACAGCTTACAGTTATAGGTGTATAATTTTGTAGGTTTGTAGGCTAAAGTGGAAGTGGACAGTCTGGGGTTGCTTATCACAAAATGGACGACGGTGAAGGGAAGAAAAAGAAAACATAGGAGAGGCCAGAGTGTGGGTGCGAGGGTATTTTTAGCCTTTCAGGGCCACAGCCATTTGTGTGTGTGTGTGTGTGTTTAGTTTATTCTGTAACCCTGGATTGACCTTCTAAACCAACAGAGCATACAAAGTCTCCTTGTGTTTGGAATAGAAAACCTACAAAGGATATTCAGTGCTAATATGCCTACCAGTGAATTTTTAATTCTTAGCCTTTAAAATCATCTAAAATTACCCAAAGTTAAATTAGTTATTCTAATGAAGCCTAAAGAGAACAGGGGTGCTGGTGTACTGAATCTATCCGTCCATCCGTTATCTTAACCACTTATTCTTATTCAGGGAGAGCTGGTGCCTAGCCGGCAGCTTAGGGCGCATGGCAGGAACAACCCTAGCATTAATACATTTATGCTGTTTCTGTTGTGTTCTTGTTTGTTGGCAGTAATTGTATCCGTTTTAACATATTTAAGCTACTTGTTTTTGTGTGTTTTGTGTCATGGGCATCTCGTATAGGCAGCAGCTGAAGTGAGTGGATAGGTTAGCTTGGACTCACGAGCTGAGCCAGGCAGGTAACATGAAGGGAAATGGTTTGGACTGATGAGCTTTGAGCTTTTTCTTTACCATAGAAGAATATGTGTATCCTGTACTTCATGTAGCTTTCAATGCTAGCTCAATATCCCATACGCTAGGTCAGAGATAATACCACAATACCCTGTTAGCTTGTCCTTTTATCTCAGACTTTTCACCTCACAGAGGCTTCATAAAATAAAAAATCTAATCCTGTGGGTCTGTTAAAGCAGTGACCATAAAGTGATTTTTTTTAACTAGCTTGTTTTTATGAAAACTAGCATTAGCTTGTTTGGACAATAACTGCAGTTTGTAGCTTTTTGTGTGCTTGTTTGTTTACATTGCTATATTACTTATTATATTACATGCTATATTACTGCCTGCTAGCAAATCCTCTTCAGGCTTGTTTGCTTATTTGTTCTGGCGCTATGTCTCCTAAATTAAAATTTTTTTCTTGTCGTTGTTTCAGTTGCGGCTGTCCAGAGCAAAACCTCGACTCCTGCCCAGGATCCCCCCGCCCCAGTGAGGAGAAGAAAAGAGCGGCCTCAGGTGTTAAACCTGAGCGACGCCGGGCTAGCGGGAGTTCTGCGTCCCCGCCCTGGACGCCTGGACAGTCCAAGCAACCGCTACGCCGGAGACTGGAGCGACTGCAAGGAGACGTACCTCCATCAGATCTGCCCCGGGGAGGAAGAGGAAGCTGACTACGCTGACGTGCCGAGTGAAGAGGAGAAGGACGAGGCCAAGGACAAAGAACGAGGGGAAGATGCAGGGGATGAGGAAATGCTAGAGAGTGTAAAAGACGTACACATCGAAGTGGAGAAGGAGCAAAAGGGTGACGTTCAGGAACATGTTATTGTAGGAGAACAACAGGAAACCGAGGACAGACCAGTACTAACGCCGTACGAACGGCGGATGCTAGCGGAGCGAGAAGAGCGCCAAGACAAAGAACATACATATCAGGCGTTCATGAAGATCCAGGAGATCAGCCCGGTTCTGAGCAACAGGGTGAACCTGCGAGATCTTCAGGAGAGCATCGACACACTCATCGGCAACCTGGAACGGGAGCTGAACAAGAACAAGCTCAACATCGGCTACTGAAACATCAAGCTATCAGGTTTTTGATGTCTCTGTGATGAGTCTTCATGATTCTTCAACTCGCACACGGTACTGAGTTCCTTATCTGACATTCCTTATCTGACGAGGGTTCTTCTCTGGTTCCTCGTCATCTGGTTTGCTTTGTTACGTTTGTTCTCATTGCCGCTGTCATTGTTTTCTTCTTATTAGAAGAAGCCATTGAGCCCTGAGGGGTGAGCCAGGTGCCTTAATTGTGGAAAGGTGGTACTTAAGGCTGTAGAGAATTGTATTATTTTTATCAAGGTACAGAAAAAATAATGTAAACCAGTGCACTTATATGTAAAGATGTAAAGCCAGGTTTTAGAGGCGGAGCCAGGGATTCAGGTCACTGATACAGGCATATGAGATACAGTTAGATGAGTAGATCCTTGCGCTAAACCTTAAACATGCCAATATTCCATACGCTTAACCATACACACCCCAAAATACTAAAATCATCCATAAACTGCATGCTCCCCAAAAGCTACCTACATCCTGAAATCCTTAATCTCTAAACACCCCTTGAATTCCTGAAATGGTCTTTTAGCTTACATTATTTAGAATCTGTAAACATTGTAAACATTATACCTGCCAGAAATGCAGAGAGACGGTCGCAGGTTCGATTCCCAGGCAGGGCAGCTGTGTTCCTCTCCCTGTGGCTGTGTGGGTATCATCTGGGGGCTCTGGTTTCCACCCACAGTTAAAAAACATACAAATTGGAGATACTAAATTCCCCTGTTGATGAGTGTGAAATACTAACCTCCTGTCATGAATGCAACCACTGTTGTATAAATGAGATGCATGCAAGTCACTCTGGATAAGGGTGTCTGCCAAATGCCATAAATGTAAATGTAAATGTTTACAACATGACATTAAACCCCTAATAAATAAATACCACCCTGAAATTCCAAAATCTCAGAACCAAATCCAATTCCCAAAACATCCTAGAAATTTCAGGTTCCCCACCACAGTACGGGGCTTAAATTAAACTATGGCCAGAATATGCTGGCTGTGTAAATGCAAGCTTGGCAAATTTAGCTAACTTTAGCAACATGTGTCCAGAAGTAGCTCTAGGATATAAATCAGGGGTGTCCAAGTCAATCCACAAAGGGCAAGCAGAAGCCCCACACTACTGAAAGTCAAGATCCATTGATTAGCTCCATTGATTAACAACAGGTGGAATAAGGTGTGGCTCCTGCTCGGTTAGAAGGAAACCCTGAACCCACACCGGCCCTTCGCGGATTGAGTTTGACACCCCTGATATAAATCAAGCTAACAAACATTTGATTAACCAGTAGGCATGCTAACATGCAAATTAGCGAATGTTAGACTAGCGGTTATTATGTAAATTAAACCAGGAGCCACCAGGAGTTCTCGAGCAGAAGTATTGCGGCGGTGTCATCAGTGTGCTCACTCTGAATATCATATTTCTTGTTATTCCGTAGATTTACGACTGTAGTTTGCTTTATTTTATATTTAACGGAAGCGCATCAGGCTACCAGAATGCTAATAAATGCTAGTTTTGCTAATATTATTTAAAAGTACCTTAAAATAATAGAACCTATTAGAGACTAACTGAGCTGTAATTGAAGCCTGTTCATTTTTCTCCACTCAGCTAATTATTTTTGAATCCTACACCGTGTTGGGATAATAAACACAGCTGGTCGTGTGTTTGCTAACGACAGGTACGCGTGGAACGCATTTTCTCCACAGTCCAGGAAAACAGTTTTGTCAGTATTTATCAGATACAAGTGTAAATATGATCGGAGTATGCTATATTTTTGGACAGCTTACGTTTCTGTGTGTATATTAAATGTTTCTCAGCTGCCTTGTAGCATTCGGGTTTAAATATAAGTGTATAAATAAGATGATTTTTTTTTTACTCATTTGCATGTGCAGGACAAATTGAAGCGAGTTCATCGGTAAGTTACGAATGAGAAGAATAAGAAGACGTGTACGCACTAGTTTCTTGAACGCTGCATGGTCAAAAGCTTTACAGTCTAGAATACATGTCTGCTTCATTCATCTGTATTTATGTATGTAAATAGAGATTATTTTAATGGCACTCACATGGTTTGTATTTTTCTGTTTGGCAGCTGCTCACACAGTTGTGAATTCATCTTTGTGAACTTCATTTGTTGATGCTAAAATGAAAAGGAACAGCGTGTAATCGTGCGCTAAAGCCGTTTAAAAGTCGTACGAGAATTTCATGTTGTCCTCAATGCAAGGTCAGAGCAGAAAGGTCAATGTTCATGTTATTAATGTTTCAGAGGTTGCTTTCACGCCGAACCGGAGCGAAATGGATTTCAGGATCAGTTGATTTGCTCAAACACAACATAACTGTGTAGCATGATTTAGCTCGTTTCAAACCGGTTTTGTTGTACCACAATGTGAATGCCGGCCTCATCGCTTTTTCTCATTCCTGGAAAACTGTGAGCCGGAACCTATTGTTGTTCTGTGGCATTATTTTGCTGGCAAAATGCAAATTTCCTTTTTTTTCTATTTGCACACTCAACAGATTTAACAGAATTTCTCCAGTATATTTTGCCAGTAAAATAACATCGTACCGTTTTGTTGTTTATACAGAGGCGGCTTAAAGCGCTGATCTGTGATCAGTTTTTTTATTTCGAGTTGTCCTCTATTCTACAGAGGATGAATTTAAAACTGATCCTAGGTCAATTATTAATGATTCACTCATACACATGGGGGGAAAAGGTACTGGATTTAATGTACAGTGTGAGCTGCTTGAGTCATTGTGAAAACATTCCTTAATTTGTCTCAGTTTCACCTTGGAAAAATTGTATGAATGCCTATTTTGTGTTTTTGTTTTTGTTTGTTTCAACTCATTGGACAGCCTTAATATGATGAAACTGTCACTAAATCCGATATACTTTGTATTGATACTAAAAAAATATATGGTCATAATAAAGTATATATTTCATATCTGAGTCCAGACTGGTTTGTACTTGTACCAAGTTTTCTTTAAAATATGCATTTGTTTTGTGGTTGCAGCAGAAGGCAAAGCTTATGAAACGTTTATGAAATGATTTGACGTTGATTTCAGTGAGAATGTGGTGACTGTGTCATTCACCATTACATGATGATGTGCAAAAATCTTTTTTTATTTTGTGTGCTGATGCATTAACCATCCATCCATCCATCCATTATCTTAACCGCTTATTTCTATTCAGGGTCATGGGAGAGCTGGTGCCTAGCCAACAGCTTAGGGCGCAAGGCAGGAACAAGCCTAATCCATCGTAGGGCACTCATGCACACACTCACAAACTAGCGGCACTTCAGAGACACCAATTAACCTAACGTGCATGTTTTTGGACTGTGGGAGGATACTGGAGTACCTGGAGTAAACCCACTTGGACATGGGGAAGACATACAGACTCCACACAGAAAGGACCCAGACCTCCCCACCCGGGGATCGTACCTAGGACCTTCTTGCTGTGAGGCGACAGTGCTACCCACTGAGCCAGACTAGAATCAGACAATTGCAAATAACTAGTAGCATGAAACAGTGCTGCAAATGAGCACAAAATCTAATGAATTTTTCAGTTTTCCTTGTAGCTTATTACTCTCTGTGATCCGTCCTGAGTACTTAAGGAAAACTGTGAGTGTTGGTCTGAAACACAGGTTTGCACCAGAATGAACTGCACCTGGAAAACCTTAAATGGTCTAATAGAGAGAATAAACACACAGAGCCATAGCACTGTCCTCACCAGTAAGAAACTGAAGTACAGTTTACTTGGACCCCTACCTTTTGGTAGACCAGTGTTCTAGAAAGATCCAACAAATGATGCAACAAATGAAGGTACATGTGAATTGGCCTAAAGTAGTACCAGTAAACCAATAAAATGATGTTGATATCAACTCTACCAATCTGACGTTGTATCTTTCAGCTAGGGTCAAGAGTTTGCAAGGTAAGGTGCACTTGTCATTGGCCACCAATTTGATGTTGAGGCTTTATCTAGAGCACATAAGTTCTGCCATTCTCTTGGATCTCCGACTGAAGTGAAAACTTAATCTAAGGCCAATAAACTGAGGCTGCATTCTTCTTTAGGGACATTTTTTCTTAGGATCATTTCTTAGCGTCCCTAAGGTCAGTGCCCTTGCCTTAGACCACCGAGGTTAGTGAACATGTGAAAAAGATATCAACAAAATCTTGATGGTCTAATGAACTGAAGTTGCATTCTCATCTGGATCCTCCAGACTGAAGCTATTATCTGAGGCCACCAACTAACTTTGTATTTTAAGACCTTAAATCTTTCCTTACCACCACTAGGTTGTTGTGCCCTTGTCAAGGGGTGTAGGTTAACTGCCTTTGTTTTAGACGACCAAACCAATGTTGAGATGTTCTTCAGCTGAATTGTCTCCCTTGCTCGAGGACAATAAGCTGCACCATTTTCTAGGGTTACCTTTGTGCTTTCAACCCCAACTGAAGATGAACAGCTAACTAGGACTGTTAAAAAGGACCTGAGGTCTTCTTCAGAACCACCAAGTTGAAGAAGCTGTCTAGTGACCTTAATGACCTTAAGGTCACTAAGAACTTCTTTATGTAAGCACTCTTGCCTTGGATCACAAAACTAAGGTAGATATCTTGTTCAGGACCATCTTGTTCAATTTGTGCCATTATCCAAGACCAATAACATTGTGCTTTTGTCCAGGGCCACCAGCTGAAGTTGGGCCTTTATCCGGACTAACTTAAAGTCATGACTCTAATGTGGCACCTTCATACCTGCTGGAGGGTGCTAAGCAAAAAGAGGTAGTGTGAGGCTGCATTAGCTAAACTCTGTTTACTAAAAGAAAGCTTCACAGCATCTACTTTTTGCCCATATTTGCTGAACTATGAACTGATGATGCCTTCAAAAAAATGGAAGAAACCTAGTTCTCATTGACCCTAATCTTTAGAGGTAAAAGTACTGTTTCTGTGAGCGTCTGTTTGGGAATCCCCTGGGAGCTAACAAGAATGATTTGGGACATGCCCTCTCTTTTCCTCTACCTGTAAACCTGTGATTTTGAAATAAAAAAAGTCAAAAGAAGGAGGGATGTGGAAATTCTTGATTAAAGGAGGGATGTGGCAAGATGATTATTATCCTCCTTACAAACTTCCTGCCTGCTTTACAGCCAAGTGCTTGACTACTGTAGAAGGAAAGACCCTTGTATTTCTTCTATCAACATGTGCCATGAAATGAAAGGTGAGCAAAAATAAGTGGTTATGAAGGAATAATGTTATGTGCCTGCTGCAGATGTAACAGCCAAAGACCAAATGCTGAAGTGTTTTCACAGACAGGCCTGATATCCGATACCAGATTGTCTGCCAGCGTGAACTTTTGCCCCTTTCTTCTCTTAGAATACGTAAACAATCTCAGGCTCCCTCTGTGTCTGCTCCTAGACCACCTGAAACACTGCCCCTCCCCACAGCTTCATCCACAAACACAAAGATCCCTCAAAGAAGTGAACAGGGATTCAAGAGAAAGTGAGGAAATGCAGAAAGTGTTGACAATTCACTCTCAAGAGGAAAGGGTCAAGTCTTAAACTGAAGCCATAGCAGGTCCTTCACAACCATTTTCTGAAAGAATGCTCTGCAGGGAACTGCAGACCATGAACATTTGGAGCAGAGTGGCATGCAAACGCTTTTGCTCACTTCTGCTCAAAAAAATTGCCCAGTTACAGTGGGCGAAGAGACACAAAAATTAAACTGTTCGTGACTGGAAATTAGTTATCTGGTCAGACAAATCTAATTTCTGCCTGTATGTGAATGATGCTAGGTGTTGTGTTCATCGCAGACCTCAGGAAGCCTTCAATGAGGACTGCATGCAAGGTGTGCGTCAAGCTGGAGGAGGCTCTGTGATGTTCTGAGGGTGTTTTAATTACACAGGGATGGGTTGAGGTGACAGTAAATTTGAACCACATGTCTACATTGAGCTGCTAGACAAACAGGTTTTGCCTTTTGCTCAACATCTTACCAAGTACATTCCTAGCATTCCTATCCCTGTATTCCAAGATGACATTTTTCACATTCACAGGGCTGCAAATGTGACTGATTGTATGATAAACATTCAGGAGCATTCACAAAGCTGGACTGGCCTGCAAAATCCCCAGATGGGAATCCTCTTGAAAATCTGTGGGACTACCTGGAACAACTGCACAATTCTTTGATGCAAGAGTGGCTGAACATTGATCTCACCAAGTCAGAGCTATAGGTTGAATATGGAAAGACTGGAATTTTTTCCAGCCAAAAATTCTCTCACAGCCGGTGATGTGTGACTCAGTGTGTCATCATGATGGTGGATCCATGAAGAGATAATCTAATGGCACACATGCAAAACCCTCTTCTCCTCAAAAGATACAAAACTCCAAGGTTTAATGTTCCATTTTTCGGGCTTCTGGGATGAAGTCTTTATGGCCGATCCCTTGAGAATCAAAAAAGACAAGGAAACAGTTATTTGATGTTTTTATTCTCATGCTAGCTATCTATGGGTGAGGTTGTAGTGTCTTTTTTTCCTTTTTGTCTGAGGATCGTACTCATACACCCATGATTCATCTCCTGTGATTACTCTATTCAGGAAATTGAGCTCTCTTTTTAAATTGAACATTTGGTCAAACTCCTTTGCATTGTTTCAGTGATGAGGCACTTCATCAGGGTTTCAAAAAAACAAACATCTGGGTACTGTAAAGGCTAGAATGAAATGAGTCCTACTGTTTATCAGAGATCCAACTCTAACTGACCTGGAGCCATATCCCTATGCATAATCCCTACAGAGCATGGGAATTTCATTCTCATTACATTCCAGGCAAACCTCGTACTGTATATATACACCATAAGCTAATAGATTAAAACCATTTACAGGTGAAGTGAACAGCATTCATTATCTCATTACAATGACACCTGTATATTAGTGTATATTAGGCAGCAAATGAACAGTCAGTTCTTGAAATTGATGTGTTAAAAGCAGGTAAAATATAAGGATCTGAGTGACTTTTGACAAGAACCTAATTGTGTTCCCGGTATGCAGTGGTTAGTACCTACCAAAAGAGGCTAGCTAGCCTGGTCTGATCCAACAGAAGGGCTACTTTAGCAAAACTTGCTGAAAAAGTTAATGCTTGTTATGATAGAAAGGTTTCAGAACACAGTGCAACACAGCCTACTGCATATGGGTTGTGTAACCACAGATCAAACAGAGTGCCTATGCTGACCCCTGTACACCACCGAAAACACCTACAATGGGCACAGGAACATCAGAACTGGACCACAGACCAATGGAAAAAGGTGACCTGGTCTGATTAATGTGGACAGCCAGGGATGTGCACATCAGTTTCTCTGGGGAAGACATGACTCCAGGATGCACTGTGCTAAGAAGGTAAGCCAGGTAGTGTGAAGGTCCTGCTGGGAAACCTTGGGTCCTGGCATTCATATAGATGCTACTTTGGCATATACCACCTACCTAAACATTGTTGTAGAACAAGTACACTCTTGTTCTGGCACACTTCATGGCAGCAGTATTCCCTAATGACAGTAGCTTCTTTCAAAACCTATGATGAACCCTGTCACACTGCAAAAATTGCTCAGGAACATAGTTTGAGGAGAGTGTTCAAGGTGTTAACTTTGCCTCCAAATTCCCCAGATCTCAGATGTGGACAAACAAGTCTGATCCATGGAGGCCCCAGCTCACAACCTAAAGGATTTAAGGGATCTGCTGTTAACGCCTTGGTGCCAGATACCACAGCACACCTTCAGAGTTATTTTGGCCACACAAGGATATACATATATAATGCATGTACACACAGTATATACAGTAAACTAGACCCTAGACTATACAATTACTAATATAATTTCATATTTGTATTTCATCACTCATGCTTTTGATCTGTTTATTCTTATTTAATATCTGTGAAACGAGAAACTTCCTGTTGCCTCTTATGTTGTAGCAGCTATGAACAGTTGTTTACTCACCAGCCTCTCTCTTGAAGGTAGATTGCATTAGAGTTAGAGTACAGTTACAGCTTTTAGCCACAGCTTTTTGATAGCCAGAAACCAAAAAGAAGACAGCTTTATCTCTGACTGTTACAAAGGGCTTATGCAGAAGCCTGCTTCCACAAATGTCACTGTACACGCCATGGCTTTGAGCCTTTAGAGGTGCGTATGATAATTTGAGGATGGACTTTGTGCAGTGCTGCTACGAAAAAGTTTCTCTTGGAGTTTGCTGTCATGAATGTGTCCTTTATAGCACATAGAGCCATGTCATGTAGCTCCAGTTCAAAGAACCAAATTTCAAGATGCCAGACATGCCTTGGCTGAATGAACACATTTGAGGAAAATTCTCAGTGTACATTGTGTATACTTTATTTAGGTCAGAGTTTTCTATTAATGCCTAGCACACTCAGTAGACTTCTCTGTGTTAAACACACTGCTTCTGATGAATGATAGAATCTTTTTTAAGAAATATTATTTCTTTGAAAACTGATAGTGGTAGTGAACACAATTTTTGGACTCGGTACGTGAGTGCATGCATGTCTGTGTGTGTGTCTGTGTCTGTATGTAGACATTCCCCTGACGCAGTTCCCTTCACAGTGTTTAATCAGGGTTTATTAGTACCGAGAGATGAGGCGGCCGTTTGATGTCTCTCTTTCTTCTTGCTCTTTCTGAGAGATGTTTGGCAGCTCATCTGAAAAACACTGCTTGTCAGAGAGAGCTCGATGACAGATAGACACACACACACACACACCCACTCACACATACACACACACACACACACACACACACACTGTCTGGAGAAACTTGTATATACTATATGAGCTTCACAGTGAGGGAGTGAGGGGGGATAGAAAGAGTGAAAGTGAGAGGGAAAGAAAGGAAGATGAATATGAAAAGAAGGAGAAAGAAAGAAAGAAAGAAAGAAAGAAAGAAGGTGAGGATGCTGGAGCAGAAAGAGAAAGGGAGGTAGAAAGAGAACTAAGTTGGGAAACGGGGAAAATGATACATGAAATACTGAAGCTGGAAGAAAGGTGAGAGTGAGACAAGAAAGAAAGAGAAAATTAAAAAAAAAAAGAACAAGGAGACCTTGCATGAGAGTGGAGTTAGAAAGGGAGACATGGGTAGGAATAAATCACAGCAAGAAAGAAAACAAGTCTGAATGCAGAGAGAAACAAAATAATAAACACAACCAGAGAAAATGGGAGAGAGAATGGAGAGGTAAAGAGTGAAAGGTAGCTATGTTCATATTCTCTCTTCATCACACAAGGAACACAAAACACCTTAACACTGCATCTGTTATTTTATATTTCTATGTAACTGATATGAATTAATTAAAACTGCATAACTTTCTGAAATATATCATAATTTAATTAACATATATTCAAGTTTAATGTTTATTGATTTTCTTTAACTTGATTTATTTGTCTGTTATGGTTCATCTGTATAACGTGTGTGTGTGTGTGTGTGTGTGTGTGTTGAGAGAGAAAGAGAGAGAGGCTGCTGAAGCTTTCAGGCTCAGTGAATCTCACACAGTTCCCATGTTTACATTAGACCAGCCATGCCCTTTATCTGCATTTGTGTGTGTGTGTGTATGCATGTATGAGAGTGTGTCTATCTATGAGAGTGTGTGTGTATGTGTGCGTGTACTTACTTCTTGCAGCACTGCATTCATTGTGTGTGTTTGATATGTTCCCACTCCTCACACACACTTCAGAACATCAAACACACTTTGAACATGCTGAGTAGGGGCGTGTGAGTGTGTGTATTTACACACCTGTAGGAGGTGTATACTCAGGCTGAGCTGAGTATATTGAAGTTGAGCTCCATACTTCACCCTTCTCCATGTTTTCCTCCATGTTTTGAGAAAACTAAACATCAGAGCTTATAGAGCCTGAAAGGGCAAATGTTACAGAGCTGAAAATTTTGAAATTGTAAACCTTACATCACCATGTGGGCAGGTAAAATGGAAAATTGATTGTCCTGATACAGTGGCTCTTGATACATCACAAAGACTTGCTGTCTTGGTCACAGATGCGCCAGCAAGACATGCACCAACAATTTGTCC
>JAOVYV010000017.1:15194098-15206445 GCA_025674545.1 Hassar affinis | reverse complement strand
CTGCAGATCAGATCTCAGATTTAAAGGACAAAAGAGTTCCTCAGCATCTACAGCTTAAGGTGATTAGCTTGGTGGTAATTTGCCAACACAGTGATGCTAAGCTGCTCACCATAACAACGTTTGCAGAGGTTGTCAAGGATTTCTCTGAAGCGCTCTGTCATGGGGGGCAGA
Organism: Hassar affinis; assembly: GCA_025674545.1. Taxonomy (NCBI): domain Eukaryota; kingdom Metazoa; phylum Chordata; class Actinopteri; order Siluriformes; family Doradidae; genus Hassar; species Hassar affinis. The sequence goes on along the minus strand of JAOVYV010000017.1, from coordinate 15,206,274 downwards.
GGCGTCAGCTCCATCTTCTTAAAGTCTTCAGGACAGTCGTCTTTCAGATGGCCGTCTCGCTTACAGATGCTACACACCACTGTGGGGGGCTGTACACGCACAAACACACACACACGTGATCACATTGGAACTTATGCTGCTCTCTATTACATTGTTACTAATGTTAGTCCTAGGCTTCATCATTATATAAATGCTTGCTGCTAGGCAACACCAAAAGTTACGATGCTGAGCAAAAGCTAGCCAACAATTACAATTGATAATTTAATTAGACTTTGTGTAGCATCATATACAGTATGGTCAATGTCATGGCACGACATGGCTTGACATGTATCCAGACTGGAATGTCAACATTTAACAGATGTCTAGATAAATTACATGAAAAGCTAAAATTAGACACATTACAAATCTGTTACCATTAAAGGAACTTCCAGTCATTCCACTACAACACGCTGTTAACTCGCACACAGCATGCTGTTATCACACCATCTGACCAATCAGAATCGAGAATTTGAAAGTGCTGTGGTCTACAAACCTTTATTAATCATTAAAAGCCAATAGTTACCTTTCCTCCAGTGAAGATCATCCTGTCGAATGTATAGTGCAGATCCTCGGGGGCGATGGTGTTCTGTTTCAGACCTCTGCGCCCCACTTCACCCCGCTCCTCTTCGTCGCTGTCTGGGAACAGACCATTGTGAGGAGACGGGGTTGGGGAAGAAACATGACGGACGCTGTCCTCATCCTCAACTAGTAGATTGGCCAAGCCTCTGCTCACACGCCGCTCTACATCTCCAGCTTCATCATCCACATCATTGTCGTCCTCTTCTTCATCCTCATCAGTGCTGTTCGCACCATCGTCTTCCTCTCCTCTCTTAGCTTCAAAGGTGCATGTTTCAGTTGGCCGGGTTGTAGGTGGTCGTGGTGCGTCTCGTTCAGGGGTGTGTCCGTTACGGCTCTGGGGACAGGCGAAGTAGCGGTATGCAGTGCGGAATCGCTCCTGGATGTACTCGAACACCATCTGACTGTTCAGACTCCGAGCTACGTTCCTCTTCAGGGCAAACGGATCTGCAGGACAAGATAACATGGTCTATTTAATCTGCAACTGTAAGCAACAAACAAGTTGTTTGCACTGACGGTTATGGGTGTGGCCTGTTAATAAACACTAGTAACCAAACTGAAAATGTTTTCAGAATTAACTAGTAAAACACAAACTTCATAACTTGCTGATCTGTGTGAAATGGGTGGCAACCACATTAGGTACTAGGCTTGGGTGGTATCTATTGTTTAGGAAAAATAATAGCTGGGCTGCTGGTGATAGAAGATAAAATTACACAGTCATAAGTTTACATTCACATACAGGTTTGTATGTAACAAGCAATTTTTCCAGCAAATGTTTACAAACAGATCATTTCACTTATAATTCACCATATGAAAATTCCAGTGGGTCAGAAGCTTACATTTAGGAAGTGACTGTACCTTTAAATTCCAGAAAACTATATCATGGCTTTAGAAGCTTCTGACAGGCTTATTGACGTAAGCTGAGTTAACCGGAGATTAAGCCAGGTTACAGTTTGCACATGAGTGCACATGAACTGCACATGAGGACAAAGATCTTACTTTCTGGAGAAATGTCTTTTGGTCTGATGAAACAAAAATGGAACCGTTTGGCTATAATGAGTATCGTTATATATGGAGGAAAAAGGGGAGGCTTGCAAGCCAAACACCACCATCCCAGCCATGAAGCATGGGGGTGGCAGCATCATGTTGTGGGGGTGCTCTCTTGCAGGAGGGACTGGTGCACTTCACAAAGTAGATGGAATTATGAGGAAGGAAATTTATGTGGAGATGTTGAAGTAACACTTCAAGACATCAGCCTGGAAGTAAAAACTTGGACAAAAATGGGTTTTCCAAATGGATGACAATGACTCCAATTGTCCAAGTTTTGCCAAAAAGGCTTAAGGACAACAAAGTGAAGGTAATGGAGTAGCTATCACAAAGCCCTGATCTCAGACCTGTAGAGAATTTATGGCCAGAACTGAAAAAGTGTGTGTGAGAAAAGTGGTATACAAACTTGACTCCAGCAACTTATTGTGAGACGCTTTTGAAAGGCTACCCCAAACATCTGACCCAAGTTAAACAATTTACAGGCAATGCTAACAAATACTAACCACGTGTATGAGGAGTCAGAACACACACACACACACACACACACACACACACACACACACACAGTCTACACTCCTGGGCAAACCTAAAACGAGTCAAGCCCAACAATGCAAAATATTAAACTTTTAACGGTCTCGACATCAAATACTTGGGCAGGACATTAGCAAGATTTAAACAAAAAGATAAAGTAACTTGGTATGGGATAGCCTTTCTCTTTGATATCCTTAACATTTTTCTCATGAGTAGACTGACAGATAGCTCTTTTTTCTGAACAAAGAGTCCATGTTGTTCCACTCTAAGTTAACAGCTTTGAACAGTTGATGAGAAGTTTAAAAACATTTCCCCGGCTAGTTTGCGGTTAATGTGAGACCTAATACTCTCTATAGTGTTAGAAATCTGGACACTGACAAGGTCAAATCATGAGACTAGTGGACTTATTCTCAAGCTACTTCTTGGTGGTAAGCACCACTTCTGGGGGCACATGCTGTGCACTACAATACAGTACTTCAAAATAGAATCGCTATCAGTTTAAGAGAAGTGTCTGTATTTTTGATGGTATTGAAAATCATACTGTCAGTATTTCTAAATATCCCAGCATAGGATAATACCCTGATACTGTCCAAGTCTATTTAGGTGTGTACATTAACTTGTGTATGTGTGTGTGTGTATATGCCTCACCCTCGATGGCAAGGCGGCGGCGTGGCCAGTTCTTCACATCTCGGGGCAGAAGCTCCTTCAGCCGAATGCTGATGATGTAATCCTCCAGAGCGAATTCCAGCGTGTAGAAACGCAGCAGCTCCAACCACAGCTGGCCAAGAGAGACACTCTCTGTGTGCTCCAGCACCAGACGAGTCTATGAGCATGCACATACCCCCACACCCACACACAATAAAAGAAGGGCATAGCTCTTTATATTCCAGCAATTTCAGACATAAACAAGCATCAAAATCCATATTAGAGTAGAGAAGCACTGTGTGTCTGTGTTCAGTGTGACTCTCACCTTGCCCTTCTGGTTCTCATTCTTCTTCTCAGCAGTTTTTCGGCTGTCAGGTTTTTGGGGTTCGGCTTTGTTCTTGTCTCCGCGCCCCTCGTTAGCGCTGCCTGGTCTGTGCTCCCACCCCACAAAGTGTCCTGACTGAACGGCACTCAGGTGATACTCGTCCACACGCTTCTCATCGAACCCTTCAATCTGTGTGTACACACACACAAACACACACACACACACACACAATACATCAACTGCAGCCTTAATTAAGCACAGGTCAAAGATGCTAATATTGCTACTGAAACCTTTAACAGGCAGAAAGCTAGTATTAAAGCTGTACATTAGATGTAAATCTGCATGCAAACCTGTAGATTAGCTGTAAAGCTGTAAGTAAATGTTAATGAGTGTGTGTGTGTGTGTGTGTGTGTTACATACCCAGTAGCCAAGATACACAGGCAGAATGGGCTGCTTCCTTTGCTGCAGGAAAAAGATAACCATCAGAGAGAAGGAGTAGGAAGGTATCCCGCCCTCAGCCTGGCAGTCCACATGACACAGCTGTACACGTGTACACGTACACACACACACACACACACACACACACACACACACACACACACAGAGAGACAGAGAGAGAGAGAGAGAGAGAGAGAGAGAGAAGTATGCAATATTATTAACATTTACAGATATTTTCGTATGCCTGACATGGGTGTGTGTGTGTGTGTGTGTGTGTGAGAACCTTGGCCCAGTAGCGGAATGCCAGCACTAGAGGAACTAGACGAGGCTCCAGCTTGGCCAATGCCGCCAGGTGATTGGTGGTGAGGCATGCGACATCATTTCCAGCGCTCACTTTACACAAGAAACCACTGCAGAGAGAGATACACAACACAACCCCTTTAGTAAAGCACTTGACAGATTTCACAAATGAAGAGCTCAGAGTAACGAAAGAACCTGCACTGACTGGGACACATCACGGCAGAAGATGACGGGAACTTTAGCATGGAAGTCCGATTCCACATCTGAGAATTCATCTGGAAAAAGACAAAAAACAAAACACCACAGATAAGTTGAACTAAAACTTCCTTTGACTTCAGTCCTTTGACAAAGATGCAATAAGCAGTGTGCAAAGCAGTGAGGAAAACTGCATGCAAAGCTGCTTAAGCTGTATGGACAAAGCTGTATGGACAAAGCTGTATGGACAAAGCTGTTTGTACAGTTAAGTAATAAGTATGTAAAGCTGGGTGTAAAGCTAAGCAAGCTGTATGTAAAGTTGTGTGCGAAGCTGTACATAAAGCTATGTGAGCTGTGTGTAAAGCCAAGTAAGATGTATGTAAAGCTATGTATAAAGCTAAGAAAGCTGTGCACAAAGCTGTGCAAGATGTGTGTAAAGTAATGTAAGTTGTGTGTAAAGTTGCATGTAAATCAGTGTGTAAAGCTGTGTGCAAAACTGTGTGTAAAGTTATGCAAGCTATATGTAAGGCTGTGTGTAAAGCTGTGAGTACAGCCATGTACTATGCATGTAAAACCGCGTGTAAAGTTATGTAAAGCTACGTAATATGTATGTAAAGTTGTGTGTAAAGCTGTGTGTAAAGATACGTGTAATGCAATGTAAAGGAGCATTAATATGTCTCTCATGTAAAGGTGTTTGTTAGCCATAAAAGTGTGTTAGATGCTAACCGCTCTTCTTCAGGATGTCCAGCACTTGGATGAGAACATCAGGCTGCGTCATCTGAAATCCAGAAAGCATAAACAAGAATGAAAATAAGCAGCAAAACACCAACACCACAAGGACACAAGACACTCTATGCACTTACACAAGGGGGATAGAGCACGTCGATGTTGAGGTCACTGGACTTGAAGGCGAATCGGGTGAGACAGGAACCGTAGAGACGCAGAGAACACGCTGAGACACAAAGACAGCACAATAACTACACAATAGTCTAGGGTTGTGTGTATGTATGTGTGTATGTGTGTGTGTATGTGTGTGTGTGTGCGTGTGTGCGCGATTGTACACACCAGGTAGGTGTGTCTGGATGATCAGCTCCATGTTCCGCAGCACAGCTTGTCTCTGCAGAAATTCCTGCTCCGAGATGCCGTGTTCCTGTGCCGCCTCCATCACGGCCGAGTTCAGTGCTTGCAGGTGAGCCAGAGACGGAGGGAGCAACGAACGCAGCTCATTCTCCTCCTGCTTCTCCTACACACACACATACACCCAAAAACGCTGTGAATATCAGATTTAACATACATCAACATTGTTAAGACTTTCTCATTGTTGGGAACAAACATGGAACACAGTAGGCATTTAGCAGGTTGGGAGAAACTCAAGAAGCAGATGTAGTTGGTTTTGCTGAGGAGAAAAATACTTGGATTCAACTGATAAATAAAAGATCTGGATTCACCTGACAAAAAAAGATTCAGAATCAGTTGAATGAAATAAGATTCAGATTCATTTGATAAAAAAAGGCTGTTTCTTTTGATGAGAAAAAAGATTCAGATTCAGTTAACGAAAATAAAGATTCATATTCAGCTGATGGATTTTTTTTTAGTCGGTGAAAAAAGATTCAGATTTTGTTCATTAAAAAAAGATTCAGATTTAGTTGATGAAAAAAAGATTTGGATTCCGATAACAAAGAAAAGATTCAGGTTTATTTGATGGGGAAAAATTCCTTTTATTTTTCTAGGAAAAGTTAATAATAGGTTTTGATTGTCAAATGGTAATTCTTTGTGTGTTTGTGTGTGTGTGTGTGTTACCATGATGTTCTTTTTGTGCCGTTTCTCTTTGATGTGCTTGTGAGCACCCTGGATGTTGTCCACATGAACTGAGCACAGTTTGCATAGATACTGGTAATTTGGGTAGTCAGGAGACTGCTGTAGAATCACAAAAAGTCCAGACATGACGTTGTGAGGCCACTAACAGCATAGGAACAAATGTTTTTTAAACACCATTCCACAAACTATTTACATTACAGAGTCTGATGACAGCTTTGTTGCCATCATTAGTACATCATATTGTAATATTTCTAGCGTCATCCTTAAAACAAAATAAAAACCTACTGACTTCACGACACCAACATAAAAAAATCCTATTTTTAGTCCTACTTTTCTTTACCTGCAGTTTATTTTTCTCCAAAATGCAGCTTTACTGATTTGCTGTTCCAATCAGCTAAACTAAATATAGTGCTTTATTAAATCTATAAATGAATGTTTACTGTAAAAGCTACATGAAGCTCTCACCTTGGTCAGTCTGTGTATGTAGTCTCTCTGCAGTCTCTCCTCAGCCTGTTTCAGTCCTAGCTGCTGATCGGAGGTCAGGTTTGTCTCATCTGCGGCGTCAGAAACGCCCTCCACTGGCCGTCTCGCTGACACCTCGCCTGATGTAGGCAGACAGAAGCATTCAGTTTGCCGTTCGCGCCCCATTCAACCAGTCGATCAAGGAAAAAACCACTTAGGACAGAAGTGTGAAGCGGTTTCACTAGTTTAGTACCAGTAAGTCTACGAAATACTGAAACTTCCATATGTTTATAAGGTATGATCAAAGATATTCTGGTTGCAGAAACATAGCAGGAGTCTTCTTGTTGTAATCAAACAAACAAAAATGCTCAATAAACGACAAAGTTGTAATCATGAAAAGAATTGCAGCCCTTCAGATTCTCTCTCTAGTATAAATGCTTGGAGTGTGAGATGTGTCTGCTGAAGAGCACCTCTCAGCACTAATCCATTGTAATACACATAGAGCATTTCAGCTAATATCAGTCCTGTTGATAAATAAACATTCTGATAGATTCCTCTCTCAGATTATAACCACTAAGCGTCAGGTTGCTAGGCAAAGCCTGCGCCTTTTTATGTTCATAAACACTAAAGGGGTCTCTACTGTTTGACACTCACTCACTCACTCACCTGTGTGTCTGTCCTTCACCACAGGTCTAGGTGCTTTATACTGAACAGTGTTCTCCTCCTTGGTGCTGAGTGAAGTGAGGTTTCCGCTCCGGGCCCCCTGCTGAGTCTGAGCTCTCGCCTTGCCTCTCTCCCCTGAGCCCGTTCTCCCTGTCAGCCTGCGTGCTTTGCTTCTGCCTGCCTCTTGAGGGCTTCCTGCTGGCCCTTTGCCCCCGGCATGCCCACCATGTCCCTCCTCCTTCACTCTGGATGCTGCGCTGTTTTTACTGCGATTTGGCGTCTTGGAGTTCTCACGCTCCTTCTGCGCTCGGGATGAGGCTTTGTTCCCACCCGTGCGAGACGATTTGCTGGACTTCAGTGGGCTTTTGGTCTCGTCCATAGTCCCGGGGTGAAATGTGTGTGCACGTTTGTGTGAAAAATTAAAAAAAAATTAAAAGAAATTTAAAATAAAACAGCCCAGAGGCTCTGCAGGACGACCGAGTCCGAACCTGGTGAGAGGGAGGGAAAGAGAGAGAGACACACAGAGAGTTTTTATTAACACTTTTTTTCAGTCTCCAGGAGTGAAAATGTAGAAGGCACATCTTACTAACTCTATAGGAAACATTTTAGTTCGATGTTATTCTGGCGTTGCCTTGTGGGTGTAGCCTATCCTGCATTTTAACTTGGGATGACACAAAAATAAAAACTACATTTAGTCTACTACATTTACATTAAGTTACAATTTTCCACAATGGGAGTTAAACACAGGAGGAATGTACTCCCAGAATTATTAGCATTTTTTTTCATCTTTTAAGAATTACAAACTGAAGGGAAGCTGCTCAGTTGTCATATTGTTTTAAATTAATCTTTGAAATTGCACAGACTTTATTTTTAAATCAATTTCTGTTACAATTTAGTATTTGTGGGCATTCAATAAAAATATCTAAATTCTAGCTTTTAATTTTATACCATTAATTTATAGCATGTCAATGCAGCACACGGGTTTGTTAGCTGTATTATATACAATAATGCATGTTGTATAAATGTCTTTAATGTCTTTTTATTGTGAGATACACACAATATTTGAGTCTTATGGTATGTTCCATTTGACCCAGGAAGTCAAGATGTCCAAGATCCTAGTCAGACATTTCAACTGGACACAGCCCTGAAGTCAGACTTCCGACTCAGAAAGTTCTTCACCAACCCCAACTTCAAAATCCAAGATGGCTGCTCCGCACATCAAGACGGACCTGATTAAATCCACTGTACACTAGTACTGTCCAACTTTCTACCAGTGGACACTGTTTAAGTAAAACAGCTTTATATTAATGCTCTTGTCCTAATAGGTTCTTGTTTTTCATTAGAGCTTCAACAATTAATTGATTAGCTGTCGATTATGCATTTAATCACCAACTATTTTGATTTAATCAGTTTGAGTAATTTTTTTACAGGAAAAAAAGTCAAAGTTCTCTGAGTCCAGTTTCTTAAATTTGGATATTTTCTGGTTTCTTTACTCCTCTGAGAGAGTAAAATGAATATAGAGAAAAAAAGACATTTGAGGATGTCAGCTTGGACTTTAATTTTATAGTTTTATAACTAAGTTTTATAGCTAATCAGTTAATCCACATTAGATGCAGCCCTAGTTTCTGTAGCAGCAGGTCATTCATATGGAGTCATACAGCAGACACACATCACATCATCCAGCGCTAATAATAAACTGATTTAAAAATCAGTTTGGGTTTAATGTAGCAAAACGTGTAATTGTTGATGTGCTGATGTTTTTGTTAGATTCATGAAAGAGTCTCACTCCTACATTTTCTTTTATCAGTCATAATGTTTGGAAAAGTCTTCAGTAAAAAGGAGTTTTCTTCTCTTAAACAATGAAAATCCATCCATTCTGAAAACGTTTTAAGCTTTCCTTATTATATTACAAATAATTTTAAATTATTTTTTAGTAGTAAAAGATTTAGGGTTTAATATTTGTCTTCTTCCTTAAAGTCAGTCAGCTCTGTACAGAAGGCTGCACTTCACACGCTGCTGTTCAACATGTTTATGTTCAACGTCAGAAATTTACATAATACGCATTTACGTCACCGCGAGCAGCCAATAAGAACACGCGGCTCGTTTGCATCTCATTTGCATACCGAAACGCTGGCACCGGGTGCACGATATATACATACAGATACACTTACATGCACAAATCCCGAGAAATAATGACTAGGAAATGTATAAAAAAATTAAGCGGAGTGTAACAGAAATAATAAAAAATGATCATTAATCGGTTATCATGATTAAAACTCTGATTTAAAAAAGGTCATTTCAGGTGGGCCCGGATCAAAACAAACCAAACTAAAGCCATGATCTAGTGTAGACACAAGTGCACAAAACATGACAAATCCGTGCTTCTTAACCCGCGCTAGGAACAATACTTTTAATATCCAGCAATCGTTCTTAGATTAAAAGTATAAATTTAACAAATGATTGCGGAACATCAACGCTAAGCTAGCCAGACTGCTAAAACAACAAGGTGAAGTTTTATAGCGCTGCAAATCCGATATATTATCTAATTAGAACATTGTGGCTATAAAATCTGACAAGAACCGTAGCATTTGTCTTTACAAGCGGCAAACTGTAATTTCCGTTTATTTATTTATTTAAGCAGAAACCGGAGCTGTGCTTTTCTTTGCTAACCCGCTAGCTCATGAACTGCTCTCTTTAAAGTTTAACACTTACCAAAATTCAGAAATCCGAAATAAATTAGCAGCACACACTCCATGCACACATGATGAGCTTATTTTCAATGTTTTGTTTGCTTTTAGCGAAACTTCCTCTTAAAGCGAATTAAATGCGGTCCATCTCTCCGCTTGTGTTTTTGTTTTGCTCATTCAAGGCCCCGGACGCCATGTTAACTTCTCGCTGAGGTGCATTGTGGGTAATACAGTCAGCGCTGACGCGCGTGTTGGTCGTGTCTCGAATCACCTCGCGTTCACTATATAGTGCACATTTGTTTTAACCGAGTCCCAAATTTAGTGCACAATTATAAAATATAGTTCAAATCGATACTCAATACCCGAATGATGATTACACTCAAATTATACACAGTACATACATACATTTTAATGCCCTATTTAGACCCACTATGTCATGCGGAACATACTATTTGGACGTATTCCGATGTTATTATGGAAGCATCTATCTATCTATCTATCTATCTATCTTGCCAAAAGTATTCGCTCGCCTACCTTCACATGCATATGAACTTGAGTGACATCCCATTTTTAACCCATAGGGTTTAATATGATGTCGGTCCTTTGCAGCTATAACAGCTTCAACTCTTCTGGGAAGGTTTTCCACAAGGTTTAGGAGTGTGTTTATGGGAATTTTTGCACATTTGTGAGGTCAGTCACTGATGTTGGATGAGAAGGCCTGGCTCACAGTCTCCACTCTAATTCATCCCAAAGGTGTTCTCTCGGGTTGAGGTCAGGACTCTGTCAAGTTCTTCCACACCAAACTCCCTCATCCATGTCTTTATGGACCTTGCTTTGGGCACTGGTGTGCAGTCATGTTGGAACAGGAATGGGCCATCCCCAAACTGTTCCCACAAAGTTGGGGGCATTAAATTGTCCAAAATCTCTTGGTATGCTGAAGCATTAAGAGTTCCTTCCACTGGAACTAAGGGGCTGAGCCGAACTCCTAAAAGACAACCCCACACCATAATCCCCCTCCACCAAAATTTACACTTGGCACAATGCAGTCAGACAAGTACCGTTCTCCTGGCAACTCCATCAGATTGCCAGATGGAGAAGTCTGATTCATCACTCCAGACAACACATCTTCACTGCTCTAGAGTCCGGTGGTGGCATGCTTTACACCACTGCATTCAATGTTTTGCATTGCGCTCGGTGATGTAAGGCTTGGATGCAGCTGCTCAGCCATGGAAACCCATTCCATGAAGCTCTCAACGCACTGTTCTTGAGCTAATCTGAAGGCCACATGAAGTTTGGAGGTCTGTGTGATTGATTCTGCAGAATGTTGGTGACCTCTGCGCACTATGCGTCTCATCATCCACTGACCCCACTCTGTCATTTTCTGTGGCCTACCACTACGTGACTGAGTTAATCACTTCCTTTTGTTATAATAACACTGACAGTTGACTGTGAAATATTTATTAATGAGGAAATTTCACAACAGGACATGTTGCACAGGTGGCATCCTATCTATCTATCTATCTATCTATCTATCTATCTATCTATCTATCTATCACCTAGCTGTCTTGTTTTCTAATTAATTTATGTGTGTAAATTGATTAAAAAAAAACAAGGTGTGACTTTTTGATGAGACTGTAAATAACAAAAACCTACGTATAACATATTTATATAAACTCTGCCAATTTAGTATCTTGCAAAAAGGAAAATGTTTTTAAAAACACTTATTTATATGTTTCCACTCATATGTTTATTTATTTATTTGCTTTGTTCGTTCATTCATTTATTTATCCCACTTCCCATTCCGGTACGATAGCTCTTCTCGTACTCATTCAGATCAACACTTAACACTATCTGCGCATAAAAATGAATGTCAGTCAGAGCCCTGCCCTTTTATTCGCCTGCGCACATTATGAGCAGTGCTAATTCGCAGCAACACGCCGGTGCTGTTGCGTGAAGCCGGTGGTCCTTGGTGTTGTGAGAAGGAGCTGAGAGTTATCAGTTAGATCTAAATCACGGAAGATGAAGATGATCCTTCGATCGCTGGCTGTGCTCCTCCTGGCTTATTTAATGGAGGCGAAGCAGAAAGACTTTTACACGTTTAAGGTGGTGAACAGCAGAGGGAGATTAGTTTCTCTGGACAAGTATCGCGGCTCGGTGAGTCTGACGCTCTTCTGGACGGATTCATTCACTAACGGACCCGTGCATGCAGGAAAATGTTTCTTTTGATTGATTTATTTACTTTCTTTTTCTCCTCGAGCATGCACGTTCCTGATATTCACATTTCCTGTGTATTAATAAAGTACTAACATGAAAAGGAAAATGGATATTTGGTGCATTACTTGGTCTATGCGTGCCTACGTGGCAAACTTCTAACAAGCCACACACACACACACACACACACACACACACACACACACACACACACACACACACACACACACACACACACA
>JAOVYV010000017.1:15096091-15118578 GCA_025674545.1 Hassar affinis | reverse complement strand
TATATACGTGCTTCTGAATATCAAGCCCACCATAAAAAAACACTATTTCTCTTTCATAATTTGCTGTAAAGTTTGAGTGTCACTGCAGTTCAAAACTCCTCCACTAGATGGTGATAGTGTAAAACTATAGCTATAGCTATGACAACACAAATGAATTTATTCCTGCAGCTGTTTATGCAAGTATTTGCAATAGTTCAAATAAACAATGCATCAACAGCTGTTGTCGTTACAATGAAGTTCTGAATGAAAAATATAGGTTGTATATCTTCCTCTTGTGCCAACTGTTTTTGGAAAAAAAAGTTCAGTGCTGTGATAAAGATTAATGCATGTCTTAAAAACAGTGTTTTCTACTTAATGGTGAGCAGGACACAATAGGAAGCAATATAAAAAAATTATATCATTTAACTTTATAGCTTAAGCAAAAATGTCAAATCAGCTGCTTTCCATATGTCAGAATGTAAAGTCAGTTATAGAAGAGCGTACAGTGATTGAAATTATCGCAATGCGCAAAATCTTTGCAGTTATTCCAGTCCTGTTATTAAACGCCTGTCATAAATGTAATTTGCTTTTCATTGTTTATGTATTTTAATATAGAAAAAAACTGTATTTGCTAAAGATTTTGTGATATCGACAGCTTAGAAAAATATTGCTATAGAATATTGATCACTATCTGTTTTATAATCATATCACTCTGCACTCTAATTTCTCAAGTAAAAAAATCAATTTTTATTTTTGAGTTTGTTGTAGTGTTACAGTAACATTAGCAGGCAAAGTAAACAATAAAAGCATGACGAAATAAAAGCAGAGACTCACAGTATACTTCACATTAGTATTTTTATATTTGTTTGTTTGCTGATGTGCTTGTTTTTTTTTTTTTTTTTTTTTTATTTCTCTCAGGTCAGGATGATGTCGGTTCTCGTCAGAGACGCCCGAGAGGACGCAGGAAGCGGCTGAAGCGCGCTCGTCCGAGACGTCAGAATGATCCTGCGGCTGTGTCCAGGGTAATGATCTGGTTTCATACTGACACCTAACACCGTCGCATACACTCCTGCGGCTTTTATCGACGACACCATCATGCTGAGCCCCATCACTTTCATTGCACATTTTTCTGTACAGGATATTTTACCTATACTTACTTTATGTTTTAAAAATAGGTACTGACAGTTCATTTTGATTTAAAAGCAGTTGTTATTTTTAAAACATTGCAGTAGGGGTGTAACGATGCATTGTGCAACGATGCAAAAATGTGACGATGTACATCGTGGAGCTGGACGATATGATATGCGTTCCCATGTATGTAATAGCACTTTTTGAACAGCAGAGGGCTGTCCACCGTCACAAGCACGTCATACATCATGCTTTCATACAACACTGTCTTCTGCCTCGTTAACAGCTTAGCAGCTTCAAAACCAAAGCAAACGTGATGCAAACTTAGAAAGACAGTGTAGCCATAACCACAGATGGGTGGACTTTGTGAGCTACACAGAGCTATGTCACTATAACAGCACGTGTGATCACTGGAGAGTGGGAAATGGCGAGTCATACACCAGGCTAAACATGGCCGAGGGAATCTGCTGTTTGGGAGTCCGAACTTGTAAAAACTAATCACAGCTGTCGTTATGGTCAACACTCAAAATATGGAGGTAGCGGTGAAGGAGGCTGGACTAGCACCACGCACCACACACCAGACTTCCTTCTACTCAAGCAGGCCTGAGTGTAAACTGTGTCACTTGGTTATTGGGTTGAGTGAGGCGCTTAAACTTTTCTTCTTTTTTTTTTTTTTTTTAATTTGAAGAAGGCTAAAAATTCTTTAACGTTTTTACACAAGAAAACTACTCATTTATTTTGAATTGTTATTCTGCAAAAAAAAAATGTTTTCACTCAGTTGTTTAAGATATGGAGAAGCCACAAAAAATGTATACAAGAAAATCTGCATTGTTTTACACTTCAGAAATAGAAAAAGAACTGATTTTCATAATTGTTCTTAAAATGTTTTAAGGAAAGTGAATCGTGAGTTCATTATCGTGAATCTAATCGTGAGCAGACTATCATTACACCCCTATTGTTTGAACTTTTATTTAACTGAAGTACAAAAACATTTCCACCGTCTTCACTGTCAATTGTACCCATCAACTACCCTAATTGTATTTTGTAAATATAAAAAAAATAGAATGTGATGCCTGCAACACACTCATAGTTGGGACAGAGGCAAAATAAGACTGAAAAGGTTATACAAGTAACACTGGACCACAGGTGGGAGCTCATCAAAACTGAGTACAAAAGGAGCATCCAGCCAAAGGCATAAGGTGTTTCTCAATACAAAGTGTGCCACATTTGGACTTGCGTACTTGGTAGTACAGACTTGGTAAGTTAGACTGATAGGTACAGACTCCCGAGGGCGGAAGGACGCTGTACGTCATCCTACAATTGCAACAGTAACGTACTTACATACTTGACATCACCTGCTTGGTGTGACTGCACATCTCCGAAAACTGGAGCAACTTTTCATGTAGCTTCTTTCTTAAATTAATCACATATTTGAAGTCTAAATAACAACATTCCTGCCAAGAATTGTATATCTTCCCTTCATAATACAGCAACAGTAGTATTTGGAAACTTACAGCTGTACGTTTTCACTTCTGTCATGATGCTGAGCTTGGTGCAAAATGCATTCTAGGATATCTGACCACACACGTCACCACCAAATGCATCCTTGATGACATGAGCGGAGCATCCAGGGATTTGAACTGTACTTGGCTTGCATCAGTGCCCACGGCATGGGTGATCGACATATACGTGAAGGTATATGTTATAAATCTATAGGCTTGTATTGGTATTTTGGAGAGACATGCGCTCCTGGCTTTTCCCAGGAACTTCATGTCTATTTCTGCAGGACAATGCCATTCTACATGAGCTAAAAAAGTGTGGCTCGACTGGCCTGCCTGCAGTCCAGATCCAACAACAGACACCTTGGATTATTGAGCAGCTAAAGGCTTATACACAGCAAGAATGAGCAAAATTTCCACTTGCAAAACTGTAACAATTAGTATCTTTAATTACAAAACAATTAAAAAGTATAATTAAAATAAAAGGTGATGTGATTCAGCATGCATCTGTTTGAGTGTGCTGCAGGTATCAATTTCAAAATTTGTTTATAGTTAAAGTTAAGTTCAGACCCAGCTGTAAGCAGTAGGTGGGCGGGGCCAGTCTATGGATAAATTGCATGGGTGTGGGCTGGTCTATGTATTTTGGGTGTGTAAATATTAATGAATCAAGACCATTACATAGCAGTCTGGGAATTTGAACATGGTCTCTTTTGCATTTGTGGGATTTGCATTTAAAAGAGGAGACAACAGTGTTTGAGGTTGTCAGTGTGTCATGTAACCGAAATCTGCTTATTCAACTACCTCAAGGTAAATGCAGTTTTTGATTCTGTGACTCCTTTTAATGCTTGGATCTGTGTCTGTGTTTGTGTTTAAGGATGTCATGGTGTACCTCATTTATTAAATGTGAGAAGAATGACGGAAACTAAAGCGTCTAATACTTCACAGAAAACTAATGAAATTCTTTTTTTTTTTTTTTTTTAAATCTACACAGAAACTGTACACTAATTTCTAACAGGGTTCAGTTCATAATATTTTATAAAAATATTTTGAGTCAAACTCTGTTCATCAGAATAGTTAGCCTGGTTTGTGCTGAAAACTAAACTGGTAGCTACGCTGTTAGCTATGTGAGCTCCAGAGTGAAACTAAACTGCACACTGACCATGTTGAAGTGAAAGAGAACATTTAGAAAGTTTCACTTTGAGCTAGAATAAAAAAAGGTGTGTGTTTATAAGAGCAACTGGTGGCTGGCAGGAACGTTAACCGAGTTAAAAAGACGGAAGCGCAGAGATGTGACATGCTGGACTCAAGGAACGCTGGCTGTGTGGGAAAAGGTAATTGTAGTTTTCAATTGTTTGAACACTTTTGGTCTTGGTGGTTCATGAGCACCTGATCCTGTTTTTAGTTTTAGCACAGTCACTTAATCACATTGGTGTGATAAGTCAGGAAGGGGTGGTGGTGTTGCATCGTCTTCTGATCCTGGTTTAATGTTATAAAATCAACTATTGATCCGGTTTTGTTACAGAGGAAAAACATGGAGGAAAGCGATGACACAGATGAGCCTCCTGACCACGCCCCTCCAAAGAAATGCGCCAAATCGATGCTCTCGGATTTCCCCTCTCACAACAACACTCGTTCCGGAGTCTGGGAATACTTTGAGTATTTTATAAACCCAGAAGGAGAGCTGGAGGACTACGGCTTCCCAACATGCAAACTGTGCCATCTGAAAGTGGCGTGTAAGAGAGGAAACACATCAAACATGCTGCGGCACCTGCAGGAAAATCATGCCTTCGCCTACCAAGAAACCAAGGTATGGCTGTGTCTCATTGAACATCTCATACAACATGCCCTATACACTACAAAACATCAACATCACCCCAATCCACATGCTGTATACGCTATATAAATGACAACATCCGTTTGCTGTGTCCGCGTCTCACATGTGTCTCTATAGAAATGGGGCTATCAGTCCACTATGGGAGTGTCCAAACCACATTCTGTATTCACTATATATACACCAACATCAGTCCACTATGGGAGTGTCCAAACCACATTCCGTATTCACTATATATACACCAACATCAGTCCACTATGGGAGTGTCCAAACCACATTCTGTATTCACTATATATACACCAACATCAGTCCACTATGGGAGTGTCCAAACCACATTCCGTATTCACTATATATACACCAACATCAGTCCACTATGGGAGTGTCCAAACCACATTCTGTATTCACTTTATAAGAAGGCAGTGTCAGTCCACATGCCCTTATCACAATATAAATGCCAAGATCAGTCCATTGTCCACTGTGGGCATGTCCCAAACCACATGCCCTGTTCACTAAATAAACGCCAACATCAGTCTGCTATGGCCATGTCCCAAGTCATGCACCAAATTCACTAAATAAACGCCATCATCATTCTGCTATGGCCATGTCCTAAATCATGCACCATATTCACTAAATAAATGCTAATATCAGTCTGCTGTGGCCATGTCCCAAACCAAATACAATATTCAATTCAATTAAAATTCATGTCTAAAGCGCTTTTAACAATGGGCATTGTCTCATAGCAGCTTTACAAAGACAGTAAATCAGGACATGGCCTATAGGCCTTGTCCCCAACAGTTATCCCTAATGAGCAAGCCGGTAGCGACGGTGGCAAGGAAAAACTCCCTCAAATGATAAGAGGAAGAAACCTTGAGAGGAACCAGACTAAAGAGGGAACCCATCCTCATTTGGGTGATACTGCATAGTGCAGTAACAAAGAATCCCTTCTATGTGCTATATAGTTTAAAAAAACCATATTCACTAAATAAACGGCAACATCAGTCTGCTGTGGCCATGTCCCAAATCACACACCATATTCACTAAATAAATGTCAAAATTAGTCTGCTGTGGCCATGTCCCAAACCACATACCCTATTCACTAAATAAACAACAATATAAGCCTGCTCTGGCCATGTCCCAAACCACACACCATATTCACTAAATAAACGGCAACATCAGTCTGCTGTGGCCATGTCCCAAACCACACACCATGTTCACTAAATAAACACCAATATAAGCCTGCTGTGGCCATGTCCCAAACCACACTCCATATTCACTAAATAAACACCAATATAAGCCTACTGTGGCCATGTCCCAAACCACACACCATGTTCACTAAATAAATGCTGACATCAGTCTACTGTAGCCATGTCCCAAACCACACACCATATTCACTAAATAAACACCAACATCAGTTTTGCTGTGGGTGTATCCCAAACCACATGCCTGGTTCGCTAAATAAACATCAATATCAGTCTACTGTGGGCGTGTTTCAAAATCACATGCCATGTTCACTATATAAACGCCATCATCAGTTGGCTATGGCTGTGTCTCATACCGCACACCCTATTCACTATATCAGTGCCAGTCAATCCACTGTGGACATGTGCCAAACCACATGCCGTATTCATTCTGTAAATGTCAATGTCGGGTAACTGTGGTTGTGTCCCAAACCTTACTCCTTGTTCACTATATAAAAGCCACCATCTGTCCACTGTAGGCGTGACCCAATCCACATGCCCTATTCGCTATATCAAGGGCAACATTATGCCTCCACACACTATTCACTCTATAAACACTGTCAGTCCACTGTGGGCATGACCTAATCCATGCCCTGTTCACTATAAATGCTACATAAATCCTTTGATCAGGACCCAGAGGCTGCTTCACTCTGTGTTCTGTGTATTTGTGAATCAGAGAGCAGATGCCCTGTGGCTCGGCTTAGAGTCCTCTGATTCGGATATGAAGGAGGAGTTGGATGAGCAGAACATGACGGCTAGCTGGTGCCCTGTAGAAAACAAGAGCGAAGACGAAAACGAGAGTAGTGATGATGGTGATGCAGATTACACTGACCACAGAGTCCCAGCCCGAGTGCCAAGGCGTAGGAGGCAGGTCCGATCGGCTGTGTGGCAGTACTTCTATTATGACAAGGACAGAAGGCCGAGCTGTAAGATCTGCGGCTGGAAACTCACCGCAGGATCATCAGGCAGCACGAGCAACATGCGACATCATCTTCAGAGTCAGCATCAGATTGTGTGTCCACTCAGTAAGGTAGGAGTGTGCCTCTGCAACTGTCTGACAAATGTGGACAGGATATTTACACCTGCGTGTAAAGCTTTTAAATAGTAATTCAGGGTTCTATGTAAAATTCTCATAATTCCATTTTACTTAGTAATTTAGTTTCAGTATATTTCAGTGTCACTAAAAACTATATTAGCAGTGAGTGAGAGGCCATGCCTACTTCGCTGGATTGACAGGCACACAGGCCATGCCTCCTCATGTTTTATTACATGCTGTAGATAATGTATTCTCTCTCTCTCTCTCTCTCTCTCTCTCTCTCTCTCGCTCTCTGTCTAGTCTGCTGGTCTTGTTATAACGTTACCTGAAGGAGATGAGCCAATTAAACTTTATCCACCCACAACACCTCGCAAATCTGCTGTGTGGAAACTGTTCGGCTTCGTCATGAACAACGATGGCGTGCTGGAAGAGAACGGCTTCCCCATCTGCAGGCTGTGCCATCAAGTTGTTGCATCCAAAGATGGAAACACATCCAACATGTACAGCCACCTGCAACACCATCACCAAGCCGTGTACGCAGAGCTGAAGGTAAACGCTGACCTGAAGGTCAAATGCCCACTGATTCTCGTCATTTGTATTTCAGAGGAATCATAGCACTGTTAATGCAGCTTTTCAGGGAATAATGAAATTGTTTCCACTGCTCTGTTGAATTCTGGATTCTGATTGGTCACAAGGTGTTGATTGATTAATGCACTGATTCTCTTACATAGCTCTTGGGTGCTGTTAGGAAACTGATCAACTTGGTAGTGACATTGACTCTGCTTCATCACATCACCCAGTTATTGATTATTTAATTCCTTACTTATCTTATTCAGACTGCTGAAATTTTATTTTAACTGCTGAAGGTAAATCTTTTGTCTGAACTGCTTCTGAATCAGTTGTGAAACGGTTCTTGTTGCAGCACGCAATGGCTCCGGCAGGGACGGAACAGTGTTTGGACCTGCCCGACACCACAGAGCTCCATCCTCCTGTAAAACGCAGAAACTCACCTGTTTGGAAGTATTTTGGCTTTATTAAAAACACCGAGGGTGATTTAAAGGAAGACGGATTCCCACTATGCAAAATGTGCCATCGTAGAGTGGCAGCTAAGGATGGAACCACGTCGAACATGCTGAACCACCTGCGGCGCCACCACCAGGCCGAGTTTGAAGAAGTGAAGGTAAAACCACAACTGCACTGCAGCTTGCTACATTGTGTTGCATTGGAGGTGTCATTGTGATGTAATGGCAAATCTTCATGGGTTTTAATTTTTATTTTTTTGCAGCTGGCGAATGAAACATTGCCTCTGAGTCGTTCAGAGGAAGCGAACGACCTGCCTGAGCTGTTTCCTCCCAGCATCCTTCCCCTGTCCCCCGTCTGGGATTACTTTGGCTACCCAAAAAACGCGGACGGCGTGATTGAGGAGAACGAAAGGCCTAAGTGTAAAGCCTGCCGACAGTCCATTGTCTCCAAGCAGGGCATTTTATCCAACATGCTACGCCACCTAAAATTCTACCACGACTCCTTATTTGAGGAGCTGAAATTGAGAACTGGATGGCGTAGGTACAGGCCTTATAAGGAAAGAAGCCGAGCACCACCTATTCAGGCCAACCCAGATGAGTTGTATCCACCCAAAATAGCTCTGAAATCAGGCGTCTGGAAACATTTTGGATATCTGAGGAACTCTAAGGGCATGGTTGTGCCGGACGGGTTCCCAATCTGTAAACTGTGCCTGAGAAAAGTCAGCACACCCAGAGGATGTACTACCAACATGATGGTCCATCTCCAGAGATACCACACCACTGAGTTTGCAGAAATGAGGGTAAAAATATTCTATATCTATATATATATATATAATGTTAGAACTTGTTTTGTGTTGAATACCACATGAGGTATTTTAAAGGTTTAGGTCAGATTAAAGATGCACAGAAATGATTCATGTGTACCTAATTACTCAATTCATAAGTTATATTGTGATATTTACCATGCACAATACTGTCATTATGAACTTTGTGTTCATCGTGAACAGGTGTTCTGTTTAGAGAGACAGAGTACATCTTCTTCAATAAATGTGGCCAACAGAAAGCTGTGTTAACAAAATTAGATTTTCATGTGATTAGCCATTTGATTGACACATAATGCAACTAATCACGGAGCTTTACAGCAAAGTCATGGTGTTTGGGTTTTCTGGCACAAAAAGCACAGACAAGATCCTGAACCTTGTAGGAAGAAAAGTGTACAAAAACATCAGACTAGAGACAGAGAGCAGGTCTGTTAACATGCTGAAATTATAATTACATTTAAATATTTTTTTCCCTGAGTTTAATCAACTGGTAGAGCATAGAGCAAAGCTGCATGAAGCCATACTGATTAACATAAAAAGCCTTTACATTAAAAAGCAGTGACACTAAAATTTGAAAAAACTGCCTTGATCTTTGTTTGTTTCCCAGGAATCCTTTTGCAATAGAAGCAGAGGCGTTTGCTTACCGAATGGCTGTTTGGTGTAGGTGTTGAGTTGAAGGGTCATCATTCACACACCATAACTTCATTCCTTTTCTCATTTTATAGCTGAGCAGTGACGATAACGATGAGCAGACTCCGAGACAGGCTGGAGACCTGGGCCCACTGTCGGACCTCTGCCCACCACAAGATGTCCTGGAGCCCGTGTGGGAGCATTTCGGCTACTCAAAAGATGCAGACGGAGTCATCCAGGTGGACGGTCAACCAACATGCAAACTCTGCCACGTTAAAGTTTCCTGTCCTGGGGAGAGCACCAAATTTCTGTACAGGCATCTGTGGAAGAAACACAACGCGGTGTACTTCGACATCAAGGTCCATAATTGTTTCTTTTCCAACGGTCTTCTATTGTAAATAGTATTTACAAAGATTAAAAAGATTTTCTTTAATCATGTCATAGGTGGCAACCAGGGCCTTGAGAGCAGAAGATGGACCGGTGACCCCGGTCCTTTACCCTCCAACGCACAGGGTGAAATCTGCCGTCTGGGAACATTTTGGGTACTTGAAGGATGCGGAGGGGACAGTGGTCTGTGACGGCTTTCCTATATGCAAAATCTGCTACTTAAACGTAGCAGCTAAAGGAGGAAACACCACGAACATGTTCAAACATCTCAAAGATCATCACAAGTCTGTCTACGATGAAATCAGGGTAAGAATCGTATAATACGCTGTCTTAAAAGAAAAATCCTTTCATTACTTTCCTTAAATGAACTCCAGTCTCCGGTTATCCCATGCTCCAGCCAGCTGTCCCCGAGGAAATCGTTCCAGACCACGCATCTTCAATTCTCTATGCTCCAGATGGACAAAACTCCAAATTGTGGGAATATTTTGGATACCTTAAAAGTTCAGATGGTGCTCTGATAGAAGACGGGGCTCCAGCTTGTAAGATTTGTGGCCTTAAGGTGACGTCGGAAGGCGAGTCTACCTCCAACATGATGAAACACCTTCAGGAGAAACATGAAGGAGTATACGCTGAAGTACAGGTACGGTTGTGCAGAGCACGTCAGCCTCATGCTTCCGACCACATAATTATATTGCGATTAGAAATCGGTTCATATGAAGCCAGAATTTGGTTTGCAGTCATTATTTCAAATTCCTTTTTCTTTATAACCCCTTTTCCCTCTGTATTACTGACTTTCTTCATTCCTTCATAACATTTTTCTGTCTTAACTTCCATCCTAACTTTCTTCTTTCTTTCCCGACTTCCTTTTTTCCATCCAGACTTACTTTCTTCTTTCGTGACTTCTTCCTGATTTCCTTTCTTCATACTTTCTTCCATAAGATGTTCTTTTCTTCGTTCCTGACATTTTCCCTACTTTCATGATTTTCTTCTATCCTTTCTTTCTTTCTGATTTCCTTCCTTTCTTCTTTTCTGATGTCTCTTCTTTCTACTTTCTTCTTCTATCCTGACTTCTTTCTATCCTTACTTCTTTCTTATCTTCCTATCTTCCATTCTTTCTTCCTTTTTTCTTTCTTGACTTTCTTCCATCCGGGTTACTTTGAGTTCCTTATTTCATTGCTTTCTTTTTTCCTGACTTCCTTCCTACTTTTCTGACCTATTTTCTTTCTTTCTTTCATCCTCCACATTTTCCATCTTTCCTTGGGTTCTTCCTTCCTCACTTGTTTGGGGCTTTTGGTCTTCCAGTTGGACCTGCTGGATTAGTATAGCTACAGTGAATATGCTGACAAATTGTCATATTAAACGCTTGGGAAAAAAATCTTGCACCTCTTGATAGTGTGCAATATTACATTGTATATTTAAGTATATATACCGTTACCTAATTTTCTCTTTTCAGCCTGTTCAATAACATTGCTTTTCTAAAAGGATATTTGGTGTCTAATAAATGTGAAAATACATAAATAATGAATGCACGTTTGCAGTTTCACAAGTTAGTTGTATTGCAAATTGAATCCAGTCCCCACAGCAGTTTTAAATGGTTGTATCATTATAGTTGCAGTCTATAGAAAACTGCTTTTCTTCTTTTAGGAAGCTCTCCTTAACCCAAGGTGTGAAGACACCCCTGAGCTTCCAGAGCTTCATCCACCCACACAAAGTGCGTATCCTGTTTGGGAGTATTTTGGATTCCTGAAGGATACAGATGGATCAGTTGTGTTCGATGGCTTCCCCATCTGCAAAATATGTCGCCAAAGAGTGGAGTGTAAAGATGGAGACACGAGAAACATGTTCAACCACCTGAAGGTGAATCATCGCAACGTGTACCAGCAGATCAAGGTAAAGTTCATCAGCCTTCAGTGCGGTCCATGTAAACCATAATGATTAATAGCATGTAAACCATAATATTTAAAATATTATCTGAATATTTTTATAGCCGGCAGTTGAAAAAAGGGTTTATCAGCCCTTTGAGCTCTGTCCACCGAATGGTCGGCAAATCGACATCAGGTTATGGGATCATTTCGGTTATCCTAAAAATGCAAAGGGCGAGATTGAAGAAGACGGAGCTCCGGTGTGTAAAATCTGCCTGCAGAAGCTTGCAGTGTCCTCCAGAGGAGCGAACCTCACCACCAGCATGCTGAGGCACCTCCGCAGGAACCACCAGTCTATATACGAGGAGGTTCAGGTGACGAGCTCTTAACCTGCTGGAGTTCTCAACACAAATCGTATTTTCTTAAACAGGAATAAAGGCTTAGACTTAGCTTAGATTAATTAAACAAAAAACATGAACAAAAAAAATATATTTATTGGCATTTTAATTTTCCATTTTAATAACAAATAATTAGATTAAATCTCGTCCTCTTGTGTGTATGCATGTGGAAGGAAGGAATTGAAGGAAAGAAACGAAGAAAAATAAAGGAAGGAAAGCAAAAAGTAAGTAAGACAGGAAAGAGAAACAAAGACAGGCAAATACAGTGAAAGTAAGCAAAGTGAATAAAATGAAGGTAGAAGGAAGGAAGGGATGAATAAAGAAGGAATAAGAATGTAGGAAGAAAAGAAGTGAAGGAAAGTAACAAAGAAATGAGAAATAAAAAGGGAGGCAAAGAAGAGGGATTAATGAAGATAACAAAAGAAGGAAAATAAAGTAGGAAGGGTGAAGGAAAAGGATGAAATGAGGAAAGAAAGAGAAGGAAGGAAACAAGAAAAAAAAGAAAATCAAGTGTGGAAAGTAATGAAGAAAAGAGTCATAAAAAGGGAGGCAAAGAAGAAGAAAAGGAAGGGTGAAAGGAAAGGATGCAATGAGGAAAGAGAGGGAAGGAAGGAAAGAAGAAAAAGTAAAGGAAGGAAGCAAGTGTAGAAAGAAAATAAAGGAAGGGTAGAAATAAGGAAAGGCACGAAAGAAAGAATGGCAATAAATAAGAAAACAAAGAAGGGGACACTAGAATGCTGTGTAGCGGTGTGGAATGTGAACACCATATAAAGTGAGAGAACGTTCAAGAATGAAGTGATATCAGCTAACCAAGGTTCAGAGCAGCTCTTGAACTATTGAAACAGTTGCAGCTCCCCTGTAGACGAAATTTCACAAAATTTGGCATGCTTCTAAAAACGTGGTAGTAATTCCGGACATGGAATTGCGTAAATCTTGGGTCATTACGTCACAAGATACTGTCTAGTCAGTTGCTAGATTTTTGCTTCCAAGATTATTCACTGGGTGGCGTTGGTCCACAAATGAATCTTAAGGAGTTAGCCATAAAATTTGCTATAAACTGTTCAGAATTTTAGGCAAAACGGTTTTTGAGCCATTGCCCACTTCAGGAGGCGCTAGCATGAAGGGCAGCACACAGCTAGACAAGTGGTGCTAGCACCACACCAAGCTTCAATTGGATTAGTGTCGTGTATATGATTTCATCAACCAAAAATGGTAAAATAAAAAAAAAAAACATTGACGAGTAAAGCAGTGGAAGAATGAGGGATGGCTAGTAAGAAGCACAAGAACGTAAAAACCAAGAAAGAAGGAAAAAGGAAGGCAAGAACATTCCCTGTTGAAAGTAAAACAAAGGGAAGGATGGAAGGAAAAGTAAAAATGCAGGAAGAAAAGGAGGTAGTTGGGAATAAGCAAGACAGCAAAAGTTATAAATAAAAGAAAAAAAATGAAAAGGGATTTAGGAAAACTGAGGAGGATTGCTTCATGAAAATAGGAATGAATGTTTTCTTGGAGATTTTAACAGATATTCAGCTCAAAGCTGGTATTTTTGCACTAATGATCCGGAATTCGATTTTAGCGGCTATAAAATCGTAAAAGGTGATTTGTCTGCGCTTGTAGATGCTCTGTGTGATCGCCCAGTGATTACAGATTTCAGCGCTTACAGAAACAGTATTGTGAAGCTAAACATGTTACTGTCTGCCTCGCTGTCTGTAGGAGGCGATCGGAGCCTGGAGACCCGAATGCAGCAACGAAACCCTTGAGCTTTTCCCCCCGACACAAAACGTCACGTCCTCCGTGTGGGAGCATTTTGGATACCTGAAAGACGCAGAGGGGACAGTGGTGTGTGACGGCTTCCCCATCTGCAAAATATGTCACCAGAAAGTGCCTTCGAAAGGAGGAAACACCACCAACATGTTCAAGCACCTCAAAGACTGTCATCGGAGCGTCTACAACGAAATCAGGGTGCGTACGAGTCTGGTTTGTTAACTGCTCCGTAACGCCAGTTAGTTTTCTCCTGCTGAATTAATCAGCGTTATGCAGACTGTTCAAGCAGTTCCAGAAGATCTACCCTAGATTAGGCATGAAAAGTGAACACATTCAGTGAAGAGTGTGTAGACCTCAGAATGTCTTAAGACGTCATTAGTAATAGGTTTATTTTGTTTATCGTTTCTCTCTCTCTCTCTCTCTCTGTGTCTCTGTCTGTCTCTGTATCTGTCTCTCTCTGTCTCTCTGTGTGTCTGTCTGTCTCTCTCTCTCTCTCTCTCTCTCTCTCTCAGTCCGCAGTGACTAACGAGGTGTTTGAGGATGTTTGCTCAGCCGCCGACCTCCATCCGCCCAGCAGCCCATGCGACCCGTCACTCTGGGAGCATTTTGGATACCGCAAAAACACAGATGGAGTCGTGGACGAGGACGGTGCACCATTCTGTAAACTCTGCCTTCGGAAGTTAGTGTCCAGGGGAGAAACTACGCGAAATATGAAGCAGCACCTTAAGGAGAAGCACAACAATGTGTACACTGAACCTGAGGTACAGGTCATAGTGGATTTTTGAAAAATCCTTCTTGGCTGTTCTTTACCCTTTGCATGCTCAAGTGAAGCAACATTTCAGTGGGCAGGAATGTAGTTTTATCCACAAGACGTAAAAGAACTTGTTTAGACTTACAGTAGTGCACTACAGTGTGCTTGGACATAGTATCGTGTACCCAAACCATTTTCCAACCATTGTAAATATTGCTGTAATATGAACATTTCACCAAACATATATTGCTCCAGTCATGTTTAAAGTGCGAGTCCTTTCTGTGTGGAATCTGCACAGGTTTACTCTGGGCACTCGTGCAAAACCAATATATAAATAAAAAATGGAACTGTAAAAATTTCTCAGAGACATTTCAGATCTTAAACAGGTCTTTCCTGCTAACAGGAAGTACTGAGCTCGTTAGTCTTGGAGCTGGACACGGGCACTTCAGGCCTTCACCCTCCGACGCGGAAGGTGAAATCGGCCGTGTGGAAGTTTTTCGGCTACCCGAGAGACGCAGCAGGGTTGGTTCTGAGTGATGGTTTCCCCATCTGCAAACTCTGCCAAAAGAAAGTGTCTGCTAAAGGAGGAAACACCACCAACATGTTCACACACCTCAGGGATTATCACCGGACGACTTATAATGAGATCAAGGTACAGAATTTAGTCTTTGTACTGTTACTGATGGCTCATCTTTACCAAAATGATGATGTGAAACTTTTAAAGCCTCCACGTTCCAACTACTATAACATCTGCAATGTCAGGGCTACCGTAAATACACTATGAAATGGGCACATTGTTATTAGGTTTATTTTAATATGCAGCTTGACATTAATTCTTTGAAATTGCACAGGTTTGCCCGGTTCTGAGGTTTAGTATGTAACTGGATTGTATTTCTTATCACATTGGTAAGAATATTTTAAACTGGTCAGAAATCAGTTCAGAAAAATATTTCGCATTACTGTCCCTTCAAATCAGCTGATCATACTTCAACGTATGCTGAGCATGATCAACTAATGCTAAGAAAACATGAGCTGTTTGGTCTGGATTTTCAAATTTATCTGATCTAAACCCGTTTCAGGCAACATTTGATCCTGTGAGGACTGAGAACGAACTGGAACCCGTGGAGCTTCATCTCCCGACGATGGACGCCCTGTCCCCAGTCTGGAAATATTTTGGATACCCGAAAAATGCAGACGGGTCTCTGGTGTGTGACGGCTACCCCATGTGCAGACTGTGTCAGTTGAAAGTGACTGCTAAAGGAGGCAGCACGACAAACATGCTCATGCACCTGAGGGCCTACCACCTGGATGTGTACAAGGAAGTCAAGGTTAGTTCAGGTTCAGCTCAGGGTTTGTAAATTTAATTCTACAGAATTTACAATCATACACGGTCACGTATGACACGTGCACCGACGTGCGCGCACACAATGTCCTGTAACAGTAGCCTTACAGGGGCCAGAGAGATACTCCTACATGTCCACCTGCAAGGACAAAATGTATGGTGCTAACTCTCAACGGGACAGGGGTAAGACCCAGCACCAAGCAAGCCCCTTAACCACAACTGCTCACTCGTATAAAAAAAGAGAGATAAATGTAAGTCACTCTGGATAAGGGTGTCTGCCAAATGCCATAAAAAATGTGAACTCACACACACATTCAGGAATTCATGTATTAATGACATTATGGGGACAAAATCATACACCTGTGCATTATTTTGATAGAATGATTAATATAGTACACAGCTAGTTTAATAAACACAAATGTATGTGCACACACACGCACTCTCTCTTTCTCTCTCTCTCTCTCTCTCTCTCTCTCTCTCTCTCTCTCATATAATTGTCATGAGAAGGATGAAGGTCATATGCCCATTGAGACAAGTATTGCAAAGCTAGGGTGCGCACACACACACACACACAAACAATCATGTAATTGTCATTATAGGGACTGTGTTACCTAAATTTCCACACACACATGTTCATACAATTATCATTATGGGAACAGAATTCACACAGGTACTGATCGATGTCTGATTGGTTTATACTTGGTTGAATGATTTTTTTGTTCAGGTTATAAGAAATGCTGTGTGTGTTTATTCATTTTTAGCCAGCCATTGCTAAAAAGTCCATCTACAGACCATTCGAACTCTATCCACCGAGTGGTCAAGACGACATCAAGCTGTGGGATTACTTCGGCTATCAGAAAAGCGCGGACGGAGAGTTGAAGGATGACGCGGCCCCCATCTGTAAAATCTGCCTTAGGAAAATGATCAAACCCCCGACTGGTGGGACACCGACCACCAACATGCTGAGGCACCTTCGGAAAAAACACCAGTCAGTGTATAATGAAGTGCAGGTGAATTTGTTTATCAGTAAGGTATAACTGCATAAAATGTATCTGATGTATATGATGTTGAGCCAGGTTATACTTTCTAAAAAAATACGCTCATCATACGCTCAAAATAACTAGCTCATCATCGGGTCAGTTTCTAAGGATAATGTCTTGCTTTACTGACTGACTATACACCAGGAAGCCATCACTACACTTCGAACAGAGTGGGGTATCGAACCACCGGAGCTCCATCCGCCAACTCAGAACGTCACGTCTGCAGTCTGGCAGTATTTTGGCTACCTAAAAGATGCAGATGGCTCGGTCGTGTGTGATGACTTCCCCATCTGCAAACTGTGTCAGCAGAAAGTGGCTTCCAAACGGCGATGCACTACAAACATGTTTAAACACCTGAAGGATTACCACCGAACCATCTACGACGAGGTCCGGGTATGTACACGCACCTTAAATGGTGTTAAAATGGACTTATCCTTTCTTTGCTTAATCTGAAATTTGCACAATTGTTAAAGCCAGTGATCTCGCTGCTTAGAGCGCAGTTACAAGTGAAACGTTTGAAGATGTTTCCCTGCCGACCGAGCTCCATCCGCCAAGTGGCCAGTACAACCCCAAGCTGTGGGAGTATTTCGGATATCGTAAAACAGCAGACGGGGGCCTTGTGGAAGACGGAGCGCCGATCTGTAAACTCTGCTTGCGAAAGCTGATATCTAAAGGGGAAATGACGACGAACATGATGCAACACCTTAAAGAGAACCACAACAATGTCTACACCGAAGTACAAGTAAAGAATCTTGGCTGTCACTTTCATTTATAATCTGTGAAGCACGTGATGATACGATTTTATTTTTGTGTTGTAGAAGGAAGTAAACCCGTTCACCATTGGAGGAGCAACTGATCTCCCTGAGCTTTATCCACCTGAACACAGAGTCAGGTCTGGTGTCTGGAAACATTTCGGCTACCTGAGGGACAAGGAGGGTCCGGCTGACTGCGCAGGCTTCCCCATCTGCAAAATCTGCCTTTCAAAAGTGTCCAATAAGGGAAAAGTCACAGCAAACATGACCACACATCTCAAAGATCATCACAGAAGCATCTACGATGACCTTAAGGTTTAAACTTTACGACCTGCCTTTATCTGTTCTTATTTTATGATAAATATGGACTCAATGATGAGCTTCATCACATGAATCAGTTACAAAGTATCATTCATTTCTAGATATTTTGCACGTTTTAAGTGTGGTGGAAGATACAATAATAATGTTGTGGTGTTTACATGTTTTGGCTTTTATTTTCTTTACATGTCTTATTTTGAACAGTAAGATGCATCATAGTATTGCTCATTACTACATCACCGAATATTGTGTTTAAAAACTATTTTAATTAACTAAAATAATTTTGTTTGTTGGTTTATTAGATACCAGACAGAAGACCAAAAGTGATGTTGGCTGAAAATCTCCCTGAACTTTACCCACCATCAAAACAGCCTCTATCTCCAATCTGGAAACATTTCGGACTTCCCAAAAATGCAGACGGAGTCCTAGACGAGGACGGCTGCCCGGTTTGCCGAATATGCGGCAAAAAAGTTTCAAGCCAAGACGGAAGGAAAATGATAAGACATCTGCATTTCTGCCATTTCTCTGTGTATGAGGAGTTGAAGGTAACGCTGGTGTCCGGTCCTTGCGGGTGTTTAAATCCCTCAGGAATAAAACATTTACATCTGCTCAGAGATCAAAATCAGGACACGCCTTGCTTTGTTGTAGCAGCCAATTATTATTTTACCTTTAGTGGAAACTAAAACCAAGCAACAGATTTTTCAAACCGATGGTTTACTGACTTTGGTGCTTGAAAAGCTCAGCCAGCAGTGCACTGCATCGGTGCTTGAGTGTTGAGCCATGCTGGAGCTTCCAAAAGGTTAAGCTGTGTTCTGAGTGCTTTTTTTTTGTTTGTTTCTTTGGAGAGAAGTGAGAAAAACACACACAGAGAAAACAGTGTGAGGAAAAATTAGTTGTGTTAGTGAGCAAATAAGAGATTTATAGAAAAATTTCATTGCCAATTTTCAATTGCTGCTACAACTAATAATAACAGTGTATTTATTTGTGGGACATTGACTGAAACATGGTGCGGTGTCTAACTCGGTCAAGTCATACAAGCAACTAAAATCCTCTTCATAGTTTTGCTTCATAAGCTACAGAGAAGGCAAACGCTGTCCAGCACTAATGATTTACACCAACCCTTTCCCCCATCTTCTCTTACTGTGAATAATAAATCTAATCTAGAGAGCAAGCTAGTCTAGATAGTCTAGTCTAGTGTGTCGTCACGGTTAAAGTGTTTCTGTTTTCAAACTGTCCATTTTATCTTTCTAGAACGCAATTAGAGCTTCAAAGTTGGGAGTGGATGCAGGAGGCCAACCCACCGACCTTCACCCTCCTTCCAAGAGCGTCCGCTCCTCCGTCTGGGAATATTTTGGATACCTGAAGAATCCGGACGGTACGATTAATGTGGACGGACGCCCGATCTGCAAGATGTGCTTCCATAAAGTGTCTAGTCACGGAGGAAACACGACCAACATGTTCAAGCACTTGGAAGACAAGCACGGGCTTAGTCAATAGAGGACGAGCTTATTGGAAAAATGTGCTGGGGGGTGGGGTGCATGAAAAGCTTGTGGACAAGAGGAATATATTTTCAGTTAGTAATCGACACTGGAGGGTTATGAGACTTGTTACAGAAGAAAAAGACCAAATCTTGTGCACATTCTACTGTCCTTGTGCCTAGTTTTAAATCACTGTTGCCTCCAGATATTCATTCCAGAAAAGAAAAAAAAGCAACCCTTTAGTCTAGTTCAAATCATGTGTTCTGTATGGCTCGAGGTAGTTTTAATACTGTGAGGTAAAGTCTCGCTAAAATAACAGAAAGATGTATGTAGTAGTTCAGTCAAGTAAATCAGTGTGTAGGCAGATTGTACTGTTCCCTTCTGCTATCCGTCCTTGTAATCCAAAACTTCCCACCAATACCTAATTATTACAATTAAACCTTAATTGTAATTAAAACCTACAACTTTGGACACCGATGGAATTCTGGCATGGAGATTGGGGACTGCAGCTTAAACCAGGACTTTGAAACCGTGGACGTTAAAGATGAAGGTGTGACACCAAAAGCTAGTGCAAGACTGTTAAAGGAACCTACATACAACATGTAAGCAGCATTTTGTAGCACTTCGACCTCTGACAACACTTAGCTGGAATCTAAGGAAACCAGCGCAAAATCAAGATACAGGACTTCTAGGATCAGTTGGTGGGAGATTGAATGCTGTAACAGCTCCCTGTTTTTCATAAAAAGTGGTAATGAATTGATGGGAAAGGAGAAAATCTCCAAAGATCTGGAAGTCGGCGTGAATAAACGCAACGTGAGACACAATGTCATTATGTGGCTGCTCTGAATTCTTTACTGGGTCCAGTTGCATTTTTTTATTACATTAAAACTAACAACATGGATGTGATAAAATGAGTGGTTTTGTAGCTGTAGGAAATTCTGCTCATTTTTTTAATTATATGCACTTCAGCATTTTTTTCTATCTGAGCTGTTCATGAATTTATTCATCTACAACAATCTTCATTTGTTTGTCCATCTAAAAAGCTCATGAGCATCCTCTTTGTTCATGTTTATGATTCTGTGTTATAGCACTGAAACGTACCGTGTCATGTATACAATGGATAGATGGATGGCGCGAGCGAGAGAGCCAGCCAGCCAGATGGAGCCAGATTTCCCTTCACGCCTAATGAGCGCCCCATCTAGTGGATGAACAGTGAATTGATAATTATTGCTTACAATTTATATCTTTTTCACTATAATCTTGCCCCAGATATGTATTCTGGCACCCTCTAAGCATCCGATTCAGCTGAACCTGTCATGCAACCTGTTTCGCATTATACAGGTGAACGTCCTAATTGCGTTTTGGTTCTGTCTAGGTTCTTGGATGAATTCTGCTTGGGATACTATGTGCACGTAAGCACAAATCGGTATTAATGCGTTTGTAGAAGTCTAAACTGGTACACCATGACATCCTTGAATAACAGGCGTTATTGGATGCAATGGAATGATTATCCTCCGTATCTAAACTCACAGGACAAGAGTAAAGTAAACTCCACTGTGGAGCTGCCATCTTGGCCAGTTCAGACTGAAGTAGAGAGGAGCTTGGCGTCTACGCCCTATGGTGAACATCATAGTGAGATGAGTCCTCCAGCTGCGATGGAGCCTCCTGTATTTCCTGTTCCTTCAGGCATGGTTAGTTAAACACCTTGGTCAGGATTGATGGGTTTGTAATCAGTATTGCAGTGGTGCACATTCTAAGCTCCAGCTCTTCCTTCATCAGCACAAACATATTTTGTCCGTGTTCAAATGTTTAGCAGGTACCTGATAAATCTGCATTTAGTGTTTCCAAGTGCAGGCTTAGTGTACTCGAGAGTAAAATAGTCTGAGTTAAAACTGACCTTTTAGCTATTTACTCTCCTCAGACGTACAGTGTGTGCTACTATAAATTCACTTTTCCTATACATGACTAGTTTTTCCACATCCTTGCTTTTATGTTTGATTACAGGAGAGTGCAAGAGTTGGTGAAACACAGCAGAACATACTGCTCGAGGTTCTCGGCTATTGCAGGGTAAACTTCCTGATCAGACTTTGTATCAGGGTTATCCACCAGCCAATTGACTTTATGGCCATGACTAGTGATGGCACTGATTCAATATCCAGTATCCATACTGGGCAGATACCAGCAATGATGTATTTGTTAGAGGATCAGATATAGAGGATCCTTTAACAAAATGGCAAAGATTGGTTTCAGGGTTTTTGTTTTATGATTTTATTATCTTTCTATTTATATGGCAATGTAACTGATTTGTATAAAAATATACCTGTGAAGTGCATTTAAATTTTTTTAAGTTAAAAATATATTTTATATCCTATCCAAATATAATATCAGCCAAACATTCAAAGTATCCGTACCCAAAGAGAAAATGCATCATGGCATCTCTAGTTAAGTATTGATCTTTAATGATTCCTAATTCTCCTAATTCTTAAAATTCATTTGGAGGAATCGAGGAAAGAGGAGAGAGGAGGCATTCTCCATCTGGCCCTCAATAAGAAATACTTAGATGCCCTGACTACATAGAAAAGAAATAAACAAAAACACCTTTAACGACACCTTTTGTCATTAACTTGAATGTCAGATGTTATTTGAATAATTAAATACGTTACTTTCCCCCTCCGTCAGTTCTTGCATGCAGCAGTTCAGCGGCTTGAACAGAAGATCGATGACCTGCAGTCCAAATACAGGACTCTAGAGGTCTCAGAAGAGGTAAGCTCTCACCTTCACTTTCTACTCCCCGGCTTTTTCCTTTTGTTATTTCAAAGAAAGTCGTGTGGCCATTAGGAGCGTTTGGGGTACCAGTTGCTTTATGTGAGCATTGAATCACGCTGGATACACAAGAGTTAATCTGATAAAAAAATTCACTAATCATCAGAACCGCACCGGAACCTGAACATAGATGTGCTGCTGTAAATCTGAGCAGCTTTCAGGGTTCTTGTGCAGGATGTGTGTTTGACGTGTGATAAAACACAGGCAGGATCCCCATCCTTTTGCACCGACAGTTTCATTCATTTCATTATCTTAACTGCTTATTCCTATTTCAGGTTCACGGGAGAGCCGGTGTCTAGCCGGCAGCTTAGGGTGCAAGGCAGGAACAACCCTAGACAGGGCACCAATCCATCGTAGGGCACACACACACACTAGGGCCACTTTAGAGACA
>JAOVYV010000017.1:15057554-15074887 GCA_025674545.1 Hassar affinis | reverse complement strand
GCTGCCGACTAGGCACCGGCTCTCCCGTGACCCTGAAAAGGAATAAGCGGTCAAGAAAATGAATGAATGAATGAATGATTTACCCAGCTTCAGCTCAGACGGCACTCCAGCCTGAGATTCCAAATGGGTTTATGGATTAGATTTACTGACTTGTTTTAAGTGAGACGGCACAATTTATAGATTTACTGAGTGTTTAAAGGCTGGTCCTTCATGTCGCAGGGAATCTGTGTGTAATATGTGTGGTTACAGGTGTGTTGCTTCGATACCATTAAATAATAAAAATAATGAAGAGTAACAATGCTGATGATGATGATCTCATAGTCTTCTATCAGATGTTCTCATATTCTGATCCTAGAACGTCCTTTTTGTTTCCTTTTCCTCGTAATAATCTTTAAGCATTATCTCATTATCTTTAATACGTGTCATTTTACATGAAAGTGAACACACAGTGTTGTTTAAAGCACTCACATTTATTGGCGTTCTCTGTACACGTGTACACACACACACACACACACACACACATACACACACACACACACACACCCCAACTCATCATCAGCTTAAGGGCATAATTTCCACAAAGTTTACTAAAAATAAATACAAGACTCAAAACAGCTCCAAAAAATATACAAAGGCCTGGAATTCATGTAAACTCTGAAAACTTTTTTTGTTGTTTTGTGTATTTTTTTTTTTTTTACAAAAAGTAACATTTGAAAAAAAGTCTCATATATATACACACATAAATCTGTACAAAACTTAAAAAAGTGATGCTTACTGGTTGTTCAAAGCTTTCGGTCAGAATGAGGCATCGCTCGTACCAATACACACATATACACTCACTCACTCACACACACACACACAAACACACACACACACAATCAGAATTAATAGCGTGTTTCACACCGTCTGTGTGAGTGCTGGTGTTATGGTCTACAGAAATGTGCCCAATGTGTGTTTCATGCACAGGTACGACTCTTCTGAGTGTCACAGCCTTTTGAGGAAGCTCGGTTTATAAACTCAGATTATTTCGCTATTTTTAGTATAAATAGTTTTACTACAGCAAAAGACAAACCTTCATATAGTTGTCTGTATCAGTGCAATAACACAGTTTAGCATGTTGGAATGAATATTTCTCTCTGCGTTTTCAGTATAAACCGTCTAGTAGTAAACCGTCTCGTGGCATAATTATTCGTTTTGTTAACAGATTTAGCAAACTACCACTGATTTATTTTATACACCTAAACTGTAAATAACGCACAATCCCAAACAGCTCCCTACAGGACATTTAGGGTCTTAATTAAGGTTTGTCTTTTTTTTTTTTTTTTAAATCTTTATATAGTTACACCTAATGTCCATGAAACCTCAGCAGCTATGAACACGGAAAAAAAAACGCATGATCTCATGTTACCAAGCAGAAACATTGTGAACTTTAAGTTACAGCTTTATGTTTGACTGCTACAAGGAGCTGACACCAGAGACTCCTTCCATACATGTTAAATAAACGTCTCCTCACAGAAAACTTCACCCTATGTACACATTTACAGATTGTATGTAAGCCGTGTATGTAGATCGTAACGGTGAATTTGGTGTTACTATAGAAATGATAATCTATAAACCTGTGATTTGCAGATGCACTGCTGTCAGAGCTGCTGATGTACAAAATGAATCATCCCCTTCTGACCAATCACAAGTGCTCCGATATAACAGCTTTTAGCCCACACAGGGAATCATTCAGGATGTTGCATTACGTTTTACCTTCATAAGATAATAAACAATTATGGACAAAACAGAGGACCTTGAAAAAAATGAGATATTCTGGACTACTACAGTGCTCCAACCATCAGGATTTGGCAGCTAATAGGACACGTTAGCTTATCATGATTATATTTAAAGTGGTTAAAGTTTTTCAGAACAGTGTTGGTTCGTTAATAGAGCTTAATCATCTGACGACAAAAAGAAGAATTGACAAATTCATAAATAAAACGTCTTCAATTCCACATCTTAAACATTTCATACATCAATTAGCAAAAGATTTGTCCCTTAGTACCAAAAATAAAGGATGAACAGATCTGTTAATAAAAAACGACCAAATTCTTAAAAGTTGCTCTTCAACCTCTCGTTAACAAAACCTTGAATCTTAGTAATCCTGTTTATATAAACTGTCTAAACATGTCTAAAGACTTGCCCTAAAAGACTTGCTCTTTCTCTCACACACGACTTTGCTTCGTAATCTGCATGTCTTGATTTGTATCACATTTTAGCTTTTTTTAATCTTTAAATCTTTTTTTTCTAAACCTTCTTCCTTCACATCTCAAGTCACTGTTCCAAATGACATTACAAATGCCTGTTTTTCTGACACACACCACAATCTCAGCACATTCCTTTAAAGCCTGACTTAAACCAAAACCTTCTGCACTTAATTGAAACCTTAATACACCTCTGTGTGCTTTTCCTTTTGTTTTCTATACCATAAGGGTCAGGTAGTACAGGCACATACCTCTAAAATATTACCTGTATCACTCTTACTGGTTTAATATATTTTGACCTCACTTTTCAAAGCCAATTTGATATATATTTGTTTCATCAAAAATTAGAAATGGCTTCTCGCTTATTCAGAAGCGTCAGAAATATAAAAAAGTTTTTATAAAAAATGGGGGTTGAGTCTTAAAATATAGTTAAACAAAGTGGAGATATACATACATTTTTGGGGGGGGGTAATCTCATATCATTACTTAGGATATTTGCATATTTATTTTGGGTTGCTTAAAATTATGATTTGAAAGAAGTGCAAATGGATAGCTAGAATGAACTTGCAAAATGTTCTCGCCAAATCAGGGTCATTTCTAGCTAAAGCCAGATCACAGAAACTTTTTAAAAAATTGTGTGGCACATCAACTCATTGCTACAACAGCGGAAAAGGCCACTATCTGATTGTCCTATGTTTCTCCATCAATGACATTTTATATTTATTTCACAGTTAATGCCCATATGCACTTAAAAATGCAATAATGACATTTTTCAAATGAGCTTTTCCACATAACGCTAATAGTAAAATAAACGTTGCTGCATATACCTAGATGTCTTCATAAGATGTAAACATTTTCTTTCCTCTGGGCTACAAAAGGGCAGTTACTCAGCAAATTGCTTAAATCAATAAAACAACAACAACAACCAGCTTTAGTAGTTTTGAATTTGTGTTTTCTTTTTTATAAACACCTGGTAGAAGGTGCATTAATCGTCTAAGAGGAACGGTCATCATGTGGACTTCCATCTGAGTTTTCCGTTTCCCCTTCAGAAATTGCTTGCATGGGTGTTGTAAATAGCCGGCTACGTGTGCTGTAACGGCTGCTGGTCGCAGCTGGTGGTAACCTTGAACGACCTTGTCTGGAAGAACTAAAAACCTTTGTGGAGAACCCCTCCATGTTGGCTTTTGGGTAGGGGCTATGAAGAACCTCAGCTGTTTTCTCTGGAGACTGCAGCAGGAATGGTGAAGGGAATCCTTCAGGATGCTTTGTACCTTCTGACAGCGGGTCACTGGAGGTTCTCGATGCGATGGGACTTTTCAGGATCTCAGTAGCTGATATGCGATAGCTCGAATCAGAGCGACTTCCCCTTTTAAGAAGCAGCTGTTTGAATTCCTCATTTGAGGTGTTGGACTTTTTGACACTCCTGTATATTTGGCTCGGTGCTCGTTGGGAGCTTGTTGGCATAACAGGGGTACTAGGGGAGGTGGCAGGTGAGGTAAAAGATGCACCCAGGGAACTCCGAGCGGCCATATCTCCTTTTGAGTCCTTTCGGCCAAGGACTTTCCTTTTTGACCTTGAATGACAGATGGCTGTAGATTATAAATGTATCCCTGCCCATTTGGTTAAAAAATATAGAATTTTCATTACTACCCATAGGATCAGCCTAAAATATAAAGCATACCTGTGAATCATGGCGAAGAGATCCTCAGTTGTACGAGCTTTAGTAGGGGAAAGGAAAACACTGTCCTCCTCAGCTGATGATTCTTCTGTCAAAGGGGATACTATTGAATCACTAGGTGTGGATTCTGCAAAGGAATTTCGACAGTATGTTAATTTGATCTGATTAATTCATTCAATTGCAAACAAATAGCCTAACCAGGAAGGCTGGAGTAGTGACTTACCTTTGCTGAAGTAATCCTCTGTATCAGGTGTAGACACTTCCCCCATTGTCTCCTGTGAGGCACTTCTGGTTTGACTTCCTGATGATACTGATTCCTCTCTATGACTGCTGGCATTGCTGACTTGATCAATTTCTGATGATTCCAGTAATGAGTGAAGGAGTAAATCGGGCACTTGGTCCAATTTCTCAGATCTTATATAGAGTGTACCATCATGACCAGGTGGTGATTCTGTTTTTGGTTTTCCTTCAGTTGACTCAAGCCTCACTTCCTGGTCCTTCTCTGTTTCCAAACTGCTCTGAGTGTACAGGCCCTCTGGTTCAGAAGGTAGCTTTTGTCTCTCTGATATGTCTGCCATCATGTCATCTGGGCTCACTTGCTCAGAAGATGTGCTGAAAGAGCACCAAAGAGGTGCCGGGGCTATCCTGTCAAATCTGTTTTTTGTAAAGGAAATCCTCGGTAGACTCCCAAAGTCTTCTCCATCTGTAGGAGTAAACATGGATTCACAGGTATCTTGAGAAAGGGATTCATCGGTGAGAGGTCTACAAGGTGGAGGTATCCTTATCTCATTGAGTTTGCTTATAGTGGGTTTTTTGGGTCTAGTGGAAGCATCTGTGCAAGGCAGATCATGGATTTCTTCACCAGGTTTGCTAAGTGAACGTAACTGTACAGAACGAAGCATCATAGGAGTGATTTCTAAAGGACTCGTGCTGCCAGGTTCAACACTTTCAGTCATGGCCACGGCCACTTTGCGTTTGCTGTTGTTAAGCAAATGGATGTGGTTTCTGTGGGATAAAGACTTCTTTCCATTGTGAAGGGCACTTAGGTCAAGATGAGTTGGGGGTATAATGGGTAGCTCAAGGTCCTTTTTGGATGTGTGCTTTTGCAATGACGTGAGGGAGGACTTCCTCTCTGGGACTTTTGGTTTCCTCTTTCCACCAATGGGGGACAAAGGATTGGGGTTGGGAAAAAAAGCAGATGAAGATGTTGGTGTTTCGGACTGGCTTGAATAGCCACTGGAAGGGGATGCTAGATTTAACAACTTCTCTGGGGAGGGCAGTCTAAATTCAGCTTCCACAGATGGCTGTGAAGGAGTGGTAGCCCTGGATCCAGACTGTGACTCTGAGCTCTCTTGTGACTTCATGCACTCGATGACTGTTTTCCCAGTAGCAGTACTAGAGTTTGACAAAGATCTGTAAGCATCATTGGATTCATTCACAAGCCAGAGGTCTGCACAGTCAGACTGGACAACATCCTCATTCTTTAAGGACTGTTCATCTGTGGAGCTAAGCAAAGCTACATTTGGAACCTGATTAGAAATCTGTCCGCCCCAGGCCTCCACCAGCTCCTCATTCTCTGGCTGGTCAGATGTGATACTTGATGCCAATGGCGAATTCCTGTCCTTGGAAGACATCAGCATGTTCTGCTCACTCATTATCTTTGGTTCACTCATTTCAGGAGCTAATCCAGCATGGCTGTTAATTTTCATTAATGATGAGCAGCGTTCTGGAGGCAATGGCTTTACCTTTGGCTTCCTTAGAGAAAGACTGCGTCTCCCATTCGATGCATGATCTCTGTACTCTTCCTTTTGCTGTTCAACAGATGCATAGTTGTATGTGAAGATTTTGCTACCTTTAAGACCACAGTCAAAGTGCATGGAGGTATAGTAGCCCTCAGCATCGACAGAGAAATGTGACACAGTGTCTGCCTTGTCAGAGGGAGGTTTCTCTAAGCTCTCAATTGTGGATATGCTAACAAAGCTGGGGCACTCTAGGCTGCCTTCCCCTTCCCTAGAGCGTTCAGGGCTGAAGTTCTTGTGACAGGACCTGCTGTGCGTATGTTGGGGATAGATCCAGTCAGCTTTGCTTGTCGGGCTAATTCCAGCATCATCGAGCATGTCCATAGTAGTGGAAGCAAAAGATCCTGTTTGGTCACCTTGGAGCCTGTCTCCAGAGTATGGCTCAGCAGAGTATTCTGTGATGTTAAGAGTCGTGTTTAAAGACAGCTCTGAGTCACAGTGTGTCAGTGGTGGAGAGGCTGCAGGAGGAATCGTCTCTGATGTCTGTGATGGGCAGGTTGAACTGCTGCCACTCCAGTTTCCACTGGAAGATTGGTGGTCCTCCTTGTGGTCCATCTGGCTGGTTATTACTCCAGCATTGGAGTGAATAGGGCTGCTGAAAGTGTCAGAGCTTGACGAGATCTCATCAGTTTTACAAGGCAGATGGGACCGCCCTCTCTGCACCCATATATGCTCTGGGCTCTCATGATGCTGGTTGAAGCTACATAGCTCCCTCTCTGGCTGTACCTGGTTATTAGAACTATCTTCTTTATCTTTCAGTTTGTTCTCTACTGGTACCGGAAGGAATTCTTCTCCTTCAAATGGTGAAAGATCTCCATCTGCTTCGTCATCATTATTGCTGTTGATCCGGACTCTGTCAAGTAATCGGGTGCCTTCTCGAGGAAGGCTGTGCGAGCGTATTTGGGAGCCGATGGAGGTGGTAAACATGGTATCGGAATTGTCTGGCAGGGACAGTATGTTTCCTGTGGAATGGGAAAGTGGAAAAGTTGCACTCTGACCCCTCTGAGCTCTGATCCGTCTATGTGATGGTCCTGCAACAGCAACCAGGAAGTCTTCTGTTTGGCAGCCAGAGTCTCTGGTGTGGAGACGAGTGAGTGTGAGGTCCTGTTGGCAAGCTTCAGGACTGGAGTGCACTATTACAGTCTGCTCACTAGCCACAGGAGACTCATCAGAGTCTGGAAATGAGGGAGAATATCATTTATTAAATGCTTTCCAGAAATTGTAAAACATTTATCAAAAGCAGTAAAATTACACCAATTACGATTAGATAAAAATTTTTGTTTACATGCCTAAGTCTTGTTGCACTCTGGGAATGCCTGGGGTAGTTTTCCGTCTTCTCAGCTTACGTCTCCTCTGTAGCACTGACTGCGAGTAGACTAGCGAGCAGCGAACACTGGCGTCTCTGTC
The DNA here is from genome assembly GCA_025674545.1 of Hassar affinis. Classification (NCBI taxonomy): domain Eukaryota; kingdom Metazoa; phylum Chordata; class Actinopteri; order Siluriformes; family Doradidae; genus Hassar; species Hassar affinis. The sequence continues at coordinate 15,067,757 of JAOVYV010000017.1, read as the reverse complement.
GAACCCGGCCCCTGTGAAGAGCGCCAAGACATGAGGAGCTGCTCTCTGCCAAACCCTCCCGTTTCTCACAATCTGACCTCATGGAGGCAGTTAACTCTAGCAGGTAAGCATGTCATATATTATTTCCCACAATATAAATAAGCCCAAGATTTGTTACTCTGAAACAGAACAGATTATTTTTCCAAAATGGTCAAAATATTTGAATAAACATTTATGATCAATGGAGTTTAGTTTTGGGCAAAATACACAAATTCATGCAGGGGAAAAGAATGGAGTCACAGCTATGGAATTACAATAGACAAATGTTACAAACAGAATAAAACGTTCTCTCAATAATATTCTCTTCTTTAATCCATTAATGCCAAAAAAAGGAAATACTATTAGCTATTAGCACTATTAGCATGGCTAATAGTGAATCCAAGTTAGTAGGGGTGAATTAGATCTATGGAAATTGTTATACCGATCATGCTAATTATTTTCATTGTTACTTTTAGCAAATATGGATAAAATATGCATTTAAGCCCAGACTGGATCAAACATCAAAAGACTAAGTGACTAGGGATTGCTTAACTTCATTCAAGCTTGGTTAAGACCATTTCCTGTTAGCATTTTTGGGTAAAATAATGCTTGTAAGCTTCCACTCCAGTCTAGAGCTTGGCCCCTTTTGTCATTTTAAAGCAGCTAATTAGCATGCGTAGAGTAGCGCCTCACAGCTTTGCATTTCCTGGCTCAATTTAAGGACTGAGGGCAGCCAGAAAGTCGTCAGCTTTTATAATGTAAATTGTCTATATGAATTCTAAGCCTACTTTATTATTTTTTACATTATTCTAGCCTTTTTGAAAAACAGTGGCTACCTAAACCTGAGAAAACAAACATCCATATACTTCCTCTCTTTTTTCTGTAGTGAATGGTGGGTTTGGGAGAGATGAGGTATGGAAATTAATGGACATTTAAAAGATGTCTCACTGAGGAAGGCAGATGCCGCAGAAGGACGAGTAGCGATGGAGGAATCCTCTGAAAATGATATGCACAGTTCAGTGCATGTACGGAAAAAAAGCAACTTCAAACTCCTCTGTGTGAAAGGAGAACTGTGCCACAGGTTAAAGTGGTTTAAATGGTTAAAGTTAAAAACCACAAATGTACTAAAAAGAGCCTTAATTTATTATCTTTTTTAATTACATTTATATATATATTTTGTATTAAATAATTATAAACTGAAATCACTGGAAAAAAATAGTGTTAAAAATCTAACTTATTTAAGTTGTTTAGCTAAACTATTATTTTACTAATAATTATATTATGTAAATATATATATATACTGTATATATGGAACACTAGAGTATTGGGAAATTATTCACAAATCTATATTATAATATACACCAATCAACCATACCATTAAAACCACAGGCCAATATTATGTAGATCCTCATTGTGCCACCAAAACAGCTCTGACCCATCAAGGCATCAAGGCACGGACTCCACAAGACCTCTGAAGGTGTGCTTTGGTATCTGGCACCAAGACATTAGCAGCAGATCCTTTCATTCTTGAGAGTTGTAAGCTGGGACCTCCATGGATCAGACTTGTTTGTCCGGTACGACCCACACAGATGCTCAATGGGACTGAGATCTGGAGAATTTGGAAGCCGAATATTGAACTCTTGGTCTTGTTCCCCAAACCACTCCTGAATACATTTTGTAGTGTGACAGGGTGCATCCTCTTGCTGAAAAAAGTCACTGCCATTAGGGAATACCATTGCCATTAAGGGATGTGCTTGGTCTGCAACACTATTAAGGTAGGTACTACATGTCAAAGTAACTTCGACATAAATGGCAGGGCACAAGGTTTTCAGCAGAACATTGCCCAGAGCATCATACTACTTTTGCCAGCTTGCCTTTTTCTCATAGTGCTCATGGTGTACAGGGGTCAGCATGGGCACGCTGACTGCTCTACAGCTATGCAGCTCCATACACATCAAGCTGCGATGCATTGTGTGATGCACTGTCTCCTTTCTATCATAGCCAGCATTAACTTGTTCAGCAATTTGTCCTACAGTAGCTCTTCTGTGAGATCAGACCAAAAGGGCTAGCCTTCACTGCCCACTGTTCACTAGTTGCCTAATATATCCCAGCCCTTGACAGGTAATGAGATTATTCATTATTCCCTTCCCCTGTCAGTGGTTTTAACGTAATGGCTGATATTTCCCACCCCTAAGCTAGCATATATGGGAACAGAGATTTTCCAACATGGTTTAAGATGAATACATGAACAGATGGTTTATAATCTGCAGTCAGATTAATGTGGATTTGGAAAATTAAATCTTTACAGGAAAACACTGTCACTGACATTTGGCACAGTTCTCCATTTGGTTATACAAAACGTGATCAAAAGTATACTTCTTTCTCATCATCTACAGAAATACTGCATTCAACCTGCATATCAAAATTATTTTTCAAACTAAGCCTTGCATGTTTTTTTTTAATAAACAAGACATTTTAGAATTGAATCTCACACTCAGTCATACTGTATATTGGTATAAGCGCATTATCTGAAATTATGATGATGCACGACTCATAAAAAATAGCTTAGCAAAACACACCAAGGATAGCATACCAAGGATAGCACAAATTCATACAATGTTATCATGATCCATCTCTGCTTTCAGTTTCCTCATATTTACCTGTGACGTCGATGGGCACCATGCAGGACATGATGGCCTGTGACTGGCTCTTCATCCTGTCCTCAGGAGTGGGTAACGGCAGAGCGACACTCCAGTTGGTCTGTGTGTCCAGTGGGGAGGGAATGTTGGGAATAGGGAACTTGGACCTGTGACCTAAAAACACGGAATCAGGGTCGGGATCCACCTGGAAACATGAGAAATAACATTGTGAGAGGAAAGACGAACAGAGAGAGAGAGAGAGAGAGAGAGAGAGAGAGAGAGATGCTGTAAAGCAGAGATCATGGTGTTAGTAAAGCATCTGCACATCAGACCTACAAGTAAGAAAACAGCAATAGAAGATACACTGTGTGTGTGTGTGTGTGTGTGTGTGTTTCCTCACTCTCTGTACGTTGTTCAGTATGAAGTTAAACACTTACCTCACAGTGTATACAGAGCATGAGCTAACTGAGGGTGCTGAGAGCGTCAGCTTCCCATATATACACACACAATGCACACACACACACACACACCACAAACAGGGGTCAAAGTCAGGCGAGGCCTCATAATAAATGGGGTTCACAAAGAAGGGGGTACCATGGAAACTGTGTGTGTGTGTGTGTGTATGTGTGAGATGAAAGGCAAAATCAAAGCAAAAACAGGGACCACTGGGAGAGAGAGAGAGTTTGTGAAAAGTGGAGATGTTCAGTGAGTTTGGGATCACACATTACATGCACATATAGTGAATTTCTTCTTACATGAACATCATTCTGACACCCAAAAATGAAACCACAGAAAAAGGAGGAGAGCTGAGAACTGTTAGTAAACATTAGGCAGAATATGAGTCACATACACAGTAACACACACACAGTAACACACACAAAGAAGTACCTTGAAACCCTGTCATTATGAAACACCAGGGAATGTTTCTGTAAGTGTGTGTGTATTTGTGTGTGCATTTCAATGTGCGTCAAGAAGAAGAAAGTGTCACGGTGCTCAATGAACTCTGAAAAGAAACCAGGAAACGAGGACCGAGGGTTAAGTAAGGGGTTAGGGGCTAGTGATTAGGAGTCAGTGATTCGGGGTTGCTGATTAGAGGTTATGTGTTAGTTTAGTGATTAGGGATTAGTCATTAGGGGTTAGTGACTACCGGTTAAGGTTTAATAATTAGGGATTAGTCATTAGGGGTTAGTGATAAGAGGTTAGGGAATTAGTAAATATGGGTTAGTGTTTAGGCGTTAGCAGTTAGTGATTAGGGGTTAGTCATTAGGGGTTAGTGGATTAGGATTAGTAATTTGAGTTTAGGTGTTAGGAGATTTGTGGCTAGGGGTTAGTGATTAGAGGTTAGGGGTTAATGATAAGCGTTAGGGATTAGTAATTAGAGGTTAGGTGTTAGTGGATTAGGATTAGTAATTAGAGTTTAGGTGTTAGGAGGTTAATGGCTAGAGGTTAGTGATTAGAGGTTGGGGTTAGTCATTAGAAGTTAGTGATTAGAGGTTGGGGTTGGTCATTAGGGGTTACTGATTAGAGGTTAGGGAATTAGTACATATGGGTTAGTGATTAGAGGTTAGGGAATTAGTACATATGGGTTAGTGATTAGAGGTTGGGGTTAGTCATTAGGGGTTAGTCACTGGGGGTTAGTGATTAGAGGTTGGGGTTAGTGATTAGAGGTAAGTCAATGGGGGTTAGTGATTAGAGGTTGGGGTTAGTGATTAGAGGTTAGTCAATGGGGGTTAGTGATTAGAGGTTGGGGTTACTCATTAGGAGTTAGTGATTAGAGGTTGGGGTTACTCATTAGGAGTTAGTGATTAGAGGTTGGGGTTACTCATTAGGGGTTAGTGATTAGAGGTTGGGGTTACTCATTAGGAGTTAGTAATTAGAGGTTGGGGTTAGTCATTAGGGGTTAGTCATTGGGGGTAAGCGATTAGGGATTAGTGATTAGATCTTAGGGAAAGAGTAAATATGGGTTAGTGATTAGAGGCTGGGGTTAGGGGATTGAGGTTTCTGGATGAGCTTCTGTTTGGTTGGAATGGAAACCTGCAACTTTGCCAGCTCTTTATAGATGCACTCTATAGCTTAACCCTATACGCAGTAGCATAGGGGATAGGGCGTAGTGTGACTTGCTCAAGTCTGAGCACTTTGATGCTGTACCTGTCTGTTCCAGCGAGAGAAGTGGCAACATTCAGTAGGGGAATGGGATCGGACACTTTCAAACTATAAAACAAACAACAAACAAAGATAATAAACCAATGAAACAACAAAGAAGAAGAAACAACACAAGCAAACAAAAAACAAACAGATAAATCAATCAGTAACACATCAACAACAACAACAACAATGAAAATAAAGCACTGACACAAGAACAAACCCCTGTGTGAATGATGTGGCAGGTGAGTCGATACGACAACATTATAACCATATCACAATAAATAACTCACCCCACAGCAGAGCTACCTCCTTGATAATCAACAGTAAGCAGTTTTTTTTGTTAAGCTTTCTTTGCTTCCACAATTCATTAGTCATTTTCAACCAGATAACAAATGAGGGTTTTTCTTTCCATTAGCTGTAGAGGAAATTCTTCTTTGGTTGTATTCATTGTCAGTAAATTAATTTTGAGTAAGAGTCGGTACATTTGTTGTAACAATTTTCATGCATTTTGTAAATATTACTAAATTTTTTTTTATTAATTTGAGTTTAAACTGCATTTTAGTATAATGTCATAATATACTGTAATCATTTTAGCAAGTTTAGGAAATTCATATCTTCATTTTAGCAAATAAAAGTTTAGTAATATGGAAATAATTATCTGTAAAAACATTTGTACATTTCATTAATTATTTATCATTTTTATTTTAATGAAGTAACTGAATACATTTCATTACATTTTTACCAAAGAAACAGTGCAGAAGAGTGTGAGTATATGTGTGTGTGTATATGTGTGTGTGTGTGTGTGTGTGTGTGTGTATAGACACTTAATATTTTCATGACGCGCACACAGAGAAATAGATACAGACAGATGGGCAGGTTGACAGACAGAAAACAAATGGACAAAAGACAGAACACGACTGTGAAAGAGACATTTGTGAAAAGATGGGTGAACAGATAGGTGAGCAGACAGACAGGCGGGTAAACAGACAGACAGGCAGACAGAGACAGACAGCTAGATAGAGCAAGCAATACAGATAAATTGAGACACAGACAGATAGACAGACAGACAGTCGGAAACAGATGGACTGGGAGAGAGACAGAATTCATCTGCTCATTAGACAGACAGATAGAGATGAGAAACAGACAGACAGGTCATTGGAGACAGAGGTGTGTGATTACCATGTGGAGTGTGTGGTGAGAGGGAGAAGTGGGTGTGGGTGGGGATATCGAGAGGGTCACCGTTTGCTCTCGTTCGCTGACTTCCTGTCTCTGCTGCTGATCTATAACACACACAGACACAGAAGAATAGAAAATCTGTGTTCAGCTCATGTCCAATAGAGGGCAGCATGAACATTCAGCTTACTCACAGTTGCACTGATTACACAGGGTATCCTTATACAAGCCTTCTACAAGATAAAGTTAAAAAATGATACATTTAAAGTCATTATCGTTCAGGGTTTGGGGAGGACGAAAGATTTATTAATGATGACGGATTAGATATTAGTTGTTGACAATTGACTAGATACTAATTAGCCCTACATGATTGATTAGTTATTGAGGAGTGCTCAGTCCTCAGTGTGGTGGTTAATGATTAGTGCTCAGACCTCTGTGTAGCGCTCTCAGGCTCTGTTTGGCATTGTGGTGAAGCTCTTCAACGCACGGCGGCCGACTCGACGGGACGAAGACGTTTCTGTGCAGCTGCCAAGCAGACTGGAAATGTTCACTGAGTTTACTCTCAACATCCAGACTCGATACAGCTGCAGAGGAGAAAGAAAGACAGAGAGAGAGAGAGACAGAGAGAGAGAGAGAAACAGTCTGTAAGAAAACAGCACAGAAATCTGATAAAAACTGAACCAACAGAGAAGGCATGGCCTCATCAGTCATAGTGAAGGAGGTATAGCATGTGTGTGTCAGTTCCAGTGAGCGGGATGTGGCCTCTCAATCAGTACTAGTGAAGGAGGTGTGGCTTCTGTATTTGTGATCCACCCTAAAGAAGGAGGTGTGGCCTCTGTGTCTCACCCCTTTTCCACCAAATCATTGTCACTTAGCACAGTCTGCTGCTGCATCAAGAAATGCAACCTGAAACTGTATTAAGCAAAGAGGAAGCCATATGCTAGCTTTGCACAGAAACACCGGTGAGTTCTCTGGGCCCAAAGTGATCTGAGATGGACGGAAATATGTGACCCAGTGGTAAATATGCTTCTGTCCCAACTTTGTTGAGTGTGGTGCAGGCATCAATTTCTAAATTTGTTTATATTTAAGAAACAGAATTAACTTTGTCATTGAAAACACTGAAAATCTTTTCTTTGCCTTTTTGTCTCTTAAATAAAGCTTTAAATGAATTAACACATGACTGATTTCAGTATTTAATGCATTTTTACTAAGTGTCCCAACTTTTCAGGAAATGGGGTTCGTACAAAATAATCGCTAGATTAAGAAACTTCGACATCCCTCCACTGAATTCAAACACTGCTGGGGTTGAGAAATCCGTCTTTGGTTTAATCTGAAAAGCACTTGTCTGTCTGAGGGCAGAGAGAGAGAGAGCAGAGAGAGAGCAGAGAGGAGCAGAGAGGCCACAGCAGACAGGATGAAGGGTGTGCTTCGGTGGCAAAAATCCTTCCCACAGGGTTATGTTGAGGTGTGGCCGAGTTTATGTGTAACTGCCATGAAACATTAAAAAAATGACTGATTTATCTGATTCATTGCTTTGTTCACCTCTCCCTCTCTTCATTCACTGTCTCGCTCACCCAACCACCGCTGCTCTCTCTTTAGGGCAGGCAGAGTAAGTGAAAAGAATCGTATCCTTCCCTGGTTCTTCGTTCTAAACCAGAGAAGTGTTGGTGCCACTCTGGAACCAGTTTTCCTGGCCGAGAGCTGGTTTTTGGTCTGTCTACAAGCAAACTGGTTAGAGATTAAGCACTGGCTCCGAACCAGCCCTGAATCTGCCTCAATGTAAAAGTGGCAGCAGTGAAGGGGGTGTGGCCTTCCTATCAGTCCTACTGAAAGAGACACGGTGTCTGTCTGCAATGCTGTGTGTGGGTGTAATGTGGATTTGAAGTCTTAACAACCCCATGCTGTGTGCTGAACTTTTAAACCTTCACACACACACACACACACACACACACCACCATTTTGTCCCGGGTTCCTCCACGAGGACAGAGATCTAATGTGAACTGCTGTAGGATGGACAGAGGAGCAGTTGTTATCACAGGTTTATTTTTGTTTAAACTCATCCAGGAAGGCACTGAAAACTTTTATGAGGTTAAAGATGTCCCTCCCACACTGACAAAGACCCAACACAGGGTTTCCTGGTGCGCAATAGAGGTAGATAATTACGGGAGGTAATTGTTTGTCACTGTAAGACATGTTAAGTGTGCGTTTAAGCCTGACATGATGGCACGTTTGCCCACTTTTACAGCTCCGTTCCCACGCTGGACCAGTACACACCTTGTGTGTGTGTGTGATGCATACATGTAATTTATGTCTATGTGATTTATCCGAATGCTCTGCTGATTAAAGGAAACCGACTCGGCTCAGATCTTCATCAGGACACTAGACGACTCGTCTACACACACACTGATTAAAGATAACAATGCTGATAAATGTACATTTTAATCAGAAAAACGGAAACACGCCATTACTTATCTCCACACTACTTCCTGTTCTGACCCTTGACGTAACCCCCTCATAGAGGTAGAAAGAAATAACCATGAATACTGTAGCATGTAAATGTCTCCATGCCAACAGCATCTTCTACTGGCTCACTAGCCAAGGTCAAAGTAAACGCAAACAAATTAATGTACATATGAAAATAAATTGTTTATTCCTATTTCTTGTTTCATGTTAGGGCCTTATTAATGTTTATTATAATAATATTTATTTATATAGAAAGGTTGTAATAATAAAACGCATTGCAAAGTATAAAGTAAAAAGAAAGGAAACCAAAAATTAGTTAAGGAAGTGAAAAAGGAAAATAAATAAAAAATAAAAAAGCATTAGTATCAAATGTATCTGTTATTGTTATGAAATGCCATTTTTGTATAATTACCAGGCAAAATAATGTATTTAATTACTTTCTTTTTTACACACTTTTTAAATATATCTAACATACTTTATTTGGTCTTTACATTTGTCATTATTATTATTATTATTATTATTATTATTATTAGCAGTAGTAGTAATAGTAGTAGTAGTAGTATTAACCGTCAGTCTTTTGTCTGGGCAGAACACATCAGAATGTCATGTGTTCAAAATCCCAGTACCACCAAGGTGGGGGCCAACACTGCCACTGCCCTTAACCCTCAACCACCGCTGCTCTCTCTTTAGGGCAGGCAGTGTAAGTGAAAAGAATCGTATCCTTCCCTGGTTCTTTGTTCTAAACCAGAAACCAATGAGATAAATGTAAGTCACTCTGGATAAGGGTGTCTGCCAAATGCCATAAACGTAAATGTTCTCTTTCTTTACTTTTCACCCCTTTTACACACAAACACACATACACACACACGAATACACACAAACACACACACAAACACTCTAAAGTGTGAAACGACACTCCTGCAAATGTGGGCCACTTCTTAACTACATCACACTCTGCTGTAAAGTGATTTGTTCTGATGACTCATTTGGTCTTTATGTACACACACACACACACACATGCACAAAATATATATATATAAATAAATAAATCCCAGTGAGTCCCAACATAAACAACTTCTTCACAGTCACTTCTTAATTTAGATGTACAGCCCAAATACTGGCTGTGTCTCAAACGCTGGTGCTTAATCAAAATGTTTATACTAACTAGAAGATCATGTAACAAGCAACATTTGTTCATCTCCAAAAGTTTCTTTTCCACAGAAATTCAAGGCAACTGTTTGTATGTTGGTAAAGAAAGCAACTCGTTACACAACTGACCACTTTTGAGACAAAAAAACATAATGGTTTTGCATACAAAAGTAAGTGTGACAGTCAAAGTCTCCAGAAGAGCTGTGGCAGATTCTCAGAGACGCTCAGTCAAAGTTTTTCTTAAATTTTTTAAAGCTATTTTCCTTATAAAACTATATTTCTTATACACTGTACCTGGGGACACTGTTTAAAAAGCACACTAAATATTGACGACCTTTAGTTTATTACTGTTTACTGCCCTTTATAGTGTTTTATAGACATTTGCTTCTTTTTTCATGCAAAACCCAGCAGCAGCTTCTGCTATGGCTTTTGTCTCTACAGTGGTCTGTTATGTTGCTTTTGATATGTTGATGTTTAATTGATATACAAAGCACCCAAACACATTATGCTAATGAAGATGATGTTGATGAAAATGGGCAACACGGTGGCTTGGTGGGTAGCACCGTCGCCTCACAGCAAGAAGGTCCCGGGTTCGATCCCCGGGTGGGGCGGTCTG
>JAOVYV010000017.1:15014384-15024653 GCA_025674545.1 Hassar affinis | reverse complement strand
CATGCAAACTCCACACAGAAATTTCCCAGGTCGCCCCACCCGGGGATCGAACCCGGGTCCTTCTTGCTGTGAGGTGAGCGCTATCCACCTCCTGTGCCACCGTGCCGCCCTCCAAACATCAAACAAGCCTGACATTTACGACTCGAAATCCTGTAGTCTAAAAGGAGCAACCATTAAAAAATCTTGTAGGGTGAAAGTAACGAAGGAATCAGCCAATGACAGCAAGTTAACCAGGAAGCATTAGCAACCGGATGTAATAAAAAGGTCAGGGCACTGAAAGAAGGAATAATAATGCATATGGTGTTTTTTAAATACTTCATTCTTAAATACCATTAACTTGTTTCACTGTAAAATGTATAGGCCATGCTTATACCATCTTCTCAGCCACACTCAACCCACAGTTAGTTGTTTCGCACAACAACAGATAAGAACAGCGCACCTCCAGGTTGGTTTGCTCTGAAGTCACGTTTGAGCTCATGAGTTTCTGTGAGATCCCCAATCTGAAGTCGTTTTGTAAATCACAGAGTGTGTGGTCATGCTTCCAGGCTGAATCGTCTAGTGTGCGCATTCTTACGATGAAAAGACTAAAAGTCAGTTAAAATCTGTCATCATGACTGTGGTCTCCCATGTTTTTAAGATGGGATAAGATTTGAAAATCCTCTTGTGTTGGGCCAGCTTTAGTGTCCATGTTTCCAGGTATCCCAGCAACAGTGTTCCACACAGACAGTACTGTGTGTGTGTGTGAAATATACACACTCATAAAAGGAGGAGAAAGTGCTGAACTTTTCCAGATTCCCCTCAAAGCAACACACACCCTGACTAAGGCATAGAGCCAGCCACATGCACACATACACACACACAGACACAGGCACACACACACACACAGACACACAGGCACACACACACACATGTGCTCTTACATGTGCAAGCTTCTCAGCCGGACTCTTGAAGTAAACAGAGATAAAGAGGGATGTCTCTCTATTATGCAACACACACACACACACACACACACACACACACACACCCATGCACACAACACAAGGGTTAGCACATGTACATAGTGACTTATAAATGTGTCTGATCTAAATACACAGAGTGAGCTTCTAGCATTTTGTGGCCTGATTCTGTCAGCATCATGACTGACGTCACACACAGACACACATACACGCACACACACATACATGCACACACACACACACACACACACAGTATAAGGCTTTGATTACCAATTTTATATGTCTGTATATTCAGTAAGCCCACACTGCTGCTGAATTCTGGTTTGTGATTGGTCCGAAGGTGTTGATTAATTTTCTATAACAGACGTTAAATTTACATTTATGGCATTTGGCAGACACCCGTATCCAGAATGCCTTACATTTTATCGTATTTATACAACTGAGTAGTTGAGGGTTAAGGGCCTTGGTCAAGGGCCCAACAGTGGCAGCTTTTTGGTGCTGGAATTTGATCTCATGATTTTCTCTTCAGCAGTCCATTGTCTTACCCTCTGAGCTACCACTGCCCATTAAACATAGCTCTAAACAAAGCAAACATATCTGTTGTTTTAACAATATACAAATGTATATGAATTGCTGTGGGAAAGAGGAAGGAGGTGTGCTGTTTTAGGAAAATATTCAGCATCAGGATAGTAACAGCAAGGTAGGTGTTATACTCTCCACATCTGCGACTATGTGAGGATCTGCGAGATGTAAAAACTCCGTCGTCAGAGGGTGTAAACGTATGGAAAACAAACTCTAGAAAGGATTACAGTAATAAGTACACGTCTGTGGTGTCCTCAGCTCTTCACGTGCACATCCGCAAGGGAGTAGTCCCAGTCCTAGCTGAAAGTGTAATTAGCTGCAAGTCTCTTGTTAGCTTTACTGTAGCTACTGTTTTGTAGAGCAACCTGTCACACACACACACACACACACACACACACACACACACATTAGCAGTGATTGTGATTGAGATGAGGTCTGTGTGCCTTTAGGCTCTACACAGTTAAACAAAAGGGGGGGTGCATTCACAACTGCATTAACACAACAATTAGAGGAATTTAGCAAACATATACATGCAAACACACACACACAGACACACACACACACAAAGTTTTACTCTGTGCTATTATTGTGAGGTTTTGTTTTGACTGCTCATTCACTGTAATTACAGGGTCTGATTCAAACTGAAACACACACTCAGACATGCACACACACACACACACACACACACAGAAAATCAGGACATGTGAGATAAAAGACTGGGTGCCTGAACAGAGATGTTCTGATTTATGGCTGTGTTTCAAATGGAAAAATCACTTCTAATCAGTACAGGCTCAGGCGAAGTATGGGATCAGGGTCATATCCCAATCCTAATGAGGCGTCTGAAAGGGAAAAATAAAAGGCCGCAGGAACGTGTTAGGTCGTGTTCCCAATCCTACGGAAAAAGTGGAATGCCGCCCACTCAGACGACGCTCGTAGAAGGAAGTAAAATGCGGAGTCTTACCTCAATACACTCTTCTCAAAAAAATATGGGCTGATGACATAACAGAGAAAATATGTGCTGCTAAAAAGGGAACAAGCAAGGAGTCATGTCCCAATCCACATTTTGCACACCTTAGAGGTAAGAAAACGTAAAATATTTACTCAGAAACAGGAGGAAATGGTTGTGGCCCAAATCAGATGCTGACTAATAAGGAAGCACTTGGAAGAAGAAAGGCGTTGAGTTGCATGTCGTTGTGATATGTGCACTATTTGCTGTCTGAAACAGAAATAAATACAACAGTGCCTTATAAGGAAGCAGTCAGAGGCCTGGTGGCATTGGGTAATGTGCCAAGACGACGCTGGTTTAAAATGCCTGCTGAGGAGTCTGACAGGGAAAAAAGAAAATCAAGGGCAATGAGGCATGTCCTAATCTAGAAAGCATACTGACAGGTGAGGTGTCTCGATGAAGGCAGCACTCGAAGGAAGGAAGTTGTGTCTCAGTCTGACATTTGCATAAAATGCTGCCTTCAGGAAAAGTAATAATACAAACGCTGCCCATTCAGTTCTTCCTGAACACTGAAGGAGCCGGGCATTGTGGGAATTCCTGCATCCACAGGTGCTCAGCGTCAGCCTGTCAGTGCTCCCTGACCTCTGACCTTTGACAGGGCCAGACTCTCTCACTGAGCCTCAGGGGGGATGGTGTGATCATTTAGGAGGGCGGAGCAATGTGGGGGGAGGGGCTTTTAAAGAAAGAGAGGGAGAGAGAGAAAAGGGAAAGACAAATGTGAAGAGGAGAGACAGGCAGGGAATGTGAAAGAAAACTGCGAGAAAACATATAGAGCTAAAACGTAAGGATAGAGAAAAAACAAAGAGGAAAAAGTGATGCAGTGAGGAAAAAGAAAGACGAGATAGGGAGAGATTGTAAAACAAGGGATAAGAGAGAGAAAGGAAAGACATGAGAGAGAGAGTGAGAGAGAGTGAGAGAGAGTGAGAGAGAGAGATGGTAAATAAAGAGGGGACAGTGGGGTTGGGAGAGAATGAGTGTATAGAGAGATAAAAAGAAAAAGACAGCTCAGTATAGAGAGAGAGAGAGAGAGAGAGAGAGAGAAAGAGAGAGAGAGAGAAAGTGTGTATAAAAGGAATGTGAAGTTGCCGGTGTTGTATAGTCGTGTAATAACATTGTTATGGAGTCAGAGAAAGAGAGAGAGACAGAGACACAGAGAGAGAGAGAGAGAGAGAGAGAGAGAGAAATGGAAGCAGTGTATAAACAGATCAGTGGTGTATGACACACTCCAGATGATCACTGACGCACACACACTCATCTAATGGAGCATCATCACGTTAAACACACGCTCGCTCTCTCTCTCTCTCTCTCTCACACACTCACACACACACACACACACACAGAGTAGATGAGTCCCTACAGTCTGTATATCTCCTAAATGACTGGAATGTGTACATGTTATCAGGGATTTCTAAAAAACACACAAAGTGACAGGTTGTGTGTAACCTCATGATTTCATCAGAAAGCACCAGGCCCTTTTATAGTACTCACAAGTACTCTATTGGTTTAGTTATTAAGTTTATTACTGCTTACACACCCTTTGTCCATTTGATCAGGTTCACCTGTCATACTGCTCACTAGTCCATCTGCTGCTGTGCACAAAGTCCTGGCACCCCTCTACCTCAGCGCTGAGCTGATATGATGTGGGTGCTGGTTCATTCTCAGCACAGAGGCGACAGACATGGATACGGTAGTGTGTGTTTGAGTGTGTGTGTGTGTTTGAGTGTGTGTGAGTGTGTGTGTGTGTGTGTGTACGCGTTTCACGTTACACAAGCTAAAAGTAGCCCTACGTTGTCATACATGTTGTACAGTGGACAGAGCAGTGGAGTAAAAGCTGCGTCCTGAATCCGAATCAAATGAATCGACTCCGGCTCACATCCACTGAGCGGATAACTGTTTAGAAGAATCGACTCAGTAACCTGACTCATCACCTCCATCACTGCGTTCCAGAGAAATAATACCGCGATGCTTTTACTGAAATATTCATCCTCAAACTCAAGAGTTCCCGGATTACAAACAGAAATATGGACAAGCGACATTCCAGAAAACTTTGGGAAACTTTCTCCAGTCAAACTGTTGCCATGGTGCACTGGAATGTAAACAGCATTAAATCGGTAAAAAATAATAAAAACAATAATAACAACAACAACAAGAACAGGAGCAAATGTTTTTCACTCACGCACTGCCTCCTGTTTGGGGTCCAGCTCGTCGGTGCTCCTCTCCATGCGGCGCACTCTCTCCCGCAGATCCCGCAGCCGCCGGTCGGTGGACGCCAGCTCGCGCTCCAGCTCGTGGAAGAGCGAGCCCGCGTGCCGCGCTACGTCCGACAGCTGGCGCACGGTGCGGGACAAAGCGGCGTTACTGACCGCGCACAGGTCATCCAGCAGCGCCGGCGGAGAGCCATCCTGTCCCGGGTCCGCGCTCCTGCACAGCCGCTGAGGCTCCACCGTACGCTTGGCGAAGGGCATGTTTTTAACAGTATTCTTGTATGTTTACTTTTCCCACCAGCGCGCGCTCGAAGGATAAAATCCCACCATGAAGTTTGGATCGCTATGCAAAGAATTTATATATATTTATATATTTATATTTTCCACCCGAGTCTTTTTATTCCGGCGGCTCGGGGCGCGCTCGCGGCTCCGGCTCCATCCTGGTCGCACTGGAGCACCGCGCCGAGCTCGAGAGAGTAACTGCACTGAGACACGGCAGCGACGCGCGCGCTCTTTACCACTGCTTTAAACCGGGGGCGTGTGCACGCGGGGAGTTTCACCTAACACCCGGAACGGAGCACAGCGGAGCGGAGCATTCAGAGTGTAGTGCACTAAGTTATAAGTACAGTATAACCTAACTTCTGGACTGTGATTGGTCAGAAAGTGTTCATTAAGTAAGGAGAATGTACAGCCGGTCATTACCGCGAAACAAACCCGAACAGGGTGATGCAGGACCCTGACAAAAGAGAAGTGATGCAGGATCCTGGAAAAGAAAAGTGATGCAGGACCCTGACAAAAGAAAGGTGATGCAGGACCCTGGAAAAGAAAGGTGATGCAGGACCCTGGAAAAGAAAGGTGATGCAGGACCCTGGAAAAGAAAGGTGATGCAGGACCCTAGAAAAGAAAAGTGATGCAGGACCCTGACAAAAGAAAAGTGATGCAGGACCCTGACAAAAGAAAGGTGATGCAGGACCCTGGCAAAAGAGGAAGGGTTTTGAATCACCCTGTAGGAGCTCATTATATAATTAAGCAAGGAACCACATATTGTTATCCCTAGTTTTTTAGTTTTTATTATTTTTATTTTTATTATGCAAATGTTTGGTGCAGCTTCACCTCCTATGGTTCCAGGATACTGACACCGTTACAACACCACATCTCCAGCCTATTGCCATGTAGCTGAATGCAGGGATGATAAATATTATGACATATGATGAAAAATTCATTTTTCCAGATTTTGTCCACATACCGTTGCTTTTATGGAGAGCTTACCAACCCACAAACTTTAAAACACGGCAGCCCAGTCAGTTTATTTGTGGGCTGCCTTTTTCAGAAAACATGGCCTTAAACACCCTGTTAAGAATCTGCACTGTTTGTGACATCACAGACAGGCTAATTGGAATGATACAAGCTTGCATTTGAATATCTACAACTTGAGTATCTCCACCCACAGCTTGAGAATCACCTTTGAGATGGTCCCAGAGATGCATCAGCATTACTTCATACCTAAGAGTTAAGCACAGCATACATTGCTATATTAGCCTGAGTGGATAATGACATTTTTGATGGAAATGTCCCATGTACAAGTGTGCCAAAAACCTTTTAAAGTGTGGGTCAGTGCAATGTGACATGTCAATAATAAAACAATAACAAAAAAATAGATTTATACAGTTATTTTTATTTTTTAGTTATTTTCCACCATGTAAGTACTTCAGTTCATGTAAGCCTAATGTTGATACAGATTACATACACTCATCATGGACATCAATATCATGCCAATATTGGGCTTTCAATTATTTCTTTGACCCGTTATTTTTCTGGGGCAGAATGAGTGTACATCAGGGGTGTCAAACTAAATCCATGAGGGGCCGGTGTGGGTGCAGGTTTTCTTTCCAACCAAGTAGAACCCACACACTACTGAAAGTCAAGATCCATTGATTAGATCCTAGATTAACAACAGGTGGAATGAGGTGTGGCTTCTGCACGGTTGGAAGGAAAACCTGCACTCACACGGATCTTTGTGGATTTAGTTTGACACCCCTGGTGTACATCATACTGCAGAAAAAGAATTTCATGTACAGTTTATTTTGGGGGGGGGAATTCAACATACAGGGTGAAAAGTATACAGCAAAAAGTACAGCACACCTAATATTTGGTTAAATGTCCCTTAGAAAGTTACACCAAAGTTGTCCAAATAAGTTTAGCCAACAATAAGCTTCTGGAGAATTTGTTGGATATTTTACCACTCTTCTTGGCAGAATTGGTTGCGTTCATTTAAATTTGTTGGTTTCCCAGCATCGACCTGACTTTTAAGCACGGGTTGATATCAACCCAATTCAATAGGGTTGATATCAGGACTCTGGGAAGTCCAAAAGCTTAATCTCAGCCTGCTTTATTCATTCCACAACCAGCTTTGATGTGGGTTTGGTGTCATTGTCCTGTTGGAACAGACAATTGTGTCCAAGCTTCAACTGTCTAGCTGGTGGTTTGAGGTTATGCTGAGGAATTCTGAGGCAGTCTTCCTTCTTCCACTGGCAGCAAAAGCATGATGCTACCACCACCATGCTTAACAGTAGGCACAGTGTACATTCCACAGGGTGGAATGCCTCACCTTTACTCTCTCAAACAGTTCTCTGGTTACTGTGGACAAACAACTTAATCTGTGTCTCATCTGAGCATAAAACGTTCCTTCAGAAGGCTTTTCCATTGTTCATGTGGTCAGCTGGTCAGCTGTACTTGAGCTTAAAGGTGTCAGGTTTGGAGCAGAGGCTTCTTTCTTGGACAGCAGCCTCTCAGTCCATGGTGATGTAAAACTTTCTTGACTGCAGACAGTGACACTGGTGTTCAGCTTTACTTTTATGGTAGGCCTGTGCCTGTCTGGCTCATGGGTTGTTCCTGGCCATCCGAACCATTCCTCTCAGCTGAGGGTGACAGTTTGGATCTTCTCCCAGACTTTGGCAAAGTGGCTACACCCCCCAATAACTTGTACTTATACTTACACACAGTTGTTTGAACTGATCATCTTGGAATCTGCAGTTGTTTAGAAATGGCTTTAAGAGACATTCCTGACTTGTGTAACCCATGAATATGACAGCACTTTGACATATGTCCCATGGAACTGTATTCATTTGTTGAAAATGGGTATGTCAAGTTTTCCAACATCTTCAGGACAGCGGACTTTATGCTTCTTTACGGTTTCTATATAACATGACAACCAAAACTGTGTTACATGTTGATGTACAGTGTTTGTGGTTCGGACAATGGAGTGTGTGTTTGGAAAGTCAGATTTCTTCTGGCCATGTTTCTGTGTGTAAGAGGCTTTAGATTTGGCAGAGTCAGACAGCATGACATGACAAGCTGCAAGCTGAGGTGCACAAATCTAATACAAACTGTGTGTGTGTGGAATAGACAGGGAGAGTCGGTGTACAGAATGCATCAAATAGCCATGGGACCTTTGACCCCTACGTGTGTCAGCGGCCATGAACCAATTTGCCTGTCTATATCTATCTGTGAGAGTGTGTGAATTTGCAGTAATGTGAGTAGTGTGTGTTCCCCCAGCTGATCCTGCCCATCTCCCCTTTCTCAATATTACTATAGAAAAATAATAAAAATAAATGAAATGAAAATACATTTATAAGTATTTATTTACTATTATAATTGTATTATAATTTATTTTTATCATTTATCTTTTGGATTATAAATAGAATTTATAATTTAGATTATAAATGTAAATTTGTCAAGCTTGGGAGATTGTACTGGATGTAAATGCAGCTCAGGTTTATTAAAAAAATCCCTGGCGAACTAATCCAAACAAAAAGCTAACTCTTGGTCATTAAACAGGCAGAGGTCAGGTAATCAACAAAGAAAAGACATAAGACAAATCCAAAAATCCTAACTCTAAGGCAAGGGTCAAACAAGGAGAATCAAAAATAACAGTGAATAAATGCTTGGCATCACCAGGCAAATGACACTGAATATTGTGTACTGTGGTTTTACCGTTTTAATATTAATTATTACATTTAAAAAACAAATTTAAAACACTATGTATGTAGAAATTATAGAATTAAGAATTGAATAAATAAAAAGCAGGAGCATGATTTTAAGTTGATTTTAAGAATAATATAATATAAAATTAATAATACACAAGAATAATTTTATGGTACATGAGAAAAAGCAATAGTGTTACTGCTAAATAAAAAAAATAATGAAAACAATTGTATTATTATTGTTATTGTTATTGTTATTGTTATTGTTATTATTATTATTATTATTATTATTATTATTAAGAAAAAGAAGTATAGATTTTTGAAAGACACAATAAGACACAACAATGCTGAACCCTTCACTATATTTTATTCTGAGACACAACCTCTTGGGGTGCATTGTGGGATTTTATTAGGACATTCTGTTATGCATTTTGGGACACAACTACAAGATAGTGCACTTGCACACCTTCACTTTTTTTCAGTTTTTTTGTATCAGTTTGTCACAGAGGAAGCAAGAGCGTTAGAGAAATGGTGAGTGAGGAGTGCATGAGAACCCGAGCTGAACTCAGTGGTTGCTGTTTATGGGGCTGTATCCTGGCAGAATACAGCTAAAATGCTCATGCATGTGACCTAAATCCTGTGGGGGGGCCTTCTGCTCACTCAAACAGCTATCAAATATGACTTGCTCATTCAACCCCGGGGTAAATTCAGCAGTTACAGGAATTGTGGCGTGGCTCTTTAATCTCAGTGAAGCTGATTTACTCCATATAAGGAAACTGATGGAGGAGTTCATTCTGTGTGATGGACAATGTTGGTATTAGATAGAGAACAGTAGTGATGGTATTTGATAGAGAGTATTTTTATTTGAGAGAATACTGGTGTTAAAATCTCGGCATTGGTGTTTGATGGTGAATGTTGGTGTTTAATGGTATATGTTGGTGTTTGTTAGTATATGTGGGTGTGGAGAGCATTTGTGATGGTATTTGATAGAGACTTTTTGTTTGGGAGAAGATTGGTGTTAAAATCTTGATGTTGCTGTTTGATGTTGAATGTTGGTGTTTGTGGGTGAATGCAGGTGTTTGATGATGTTTGTTGGTGTTTGATGTTGAATGTTCCTGTTCATTGGTGAATGTTGTTGTTTGCGGGTGAATGCGGGTGTTTGATGGTTCACTAGATGTTTGATGGAATATGTTAGTTTTCAATGTTGAATCTTGATGTTTAATAATAAATGTTGGTGTTCTAGGTTGAATGTTGGTGTTTAATGGTGAAGGTTGGTGTTTAATGGTGAATGTTGGCATTTAATGGTAAACGGTGTTTAATGGTAAATGGTGTTTAATGTTGAAGGTTGGTGTTTAATGGTAAATGGTCTTTAATGGTGAAGGTTGGTGTTTAATGGTGAATGTTGGAGTTTAATGGTAAATGGTGTTTAATGGTAAATGGTGTTTAATGTTGAAGGTTGGTGTTTAATGGTGAATGTTGGTGTTTAATGGTAAATGGTCTTTAATGGTGAAGGTTGGTGTTTAATGGTGAATGTTGGA
>JAOVYV010000017.1:14827740-14840002 GCA_025674545.1 Hassar affinis | reverse complement strand
GACAGTTGGGGGGCAGGGCCGGACAGTTGGGGGGCAGGGCCGGACAGTTGGGGGGCAGGGCCGGAGACTTGGGGGTCACAGCTTAAAACATTTGGAACAGAAGGTGTTGCAGGAGGTGTTGCAGGAGGTGTAGATGGAGGGGATTCAGGCTCATCTATCTCAAATGTAGGCTCTCGTACAAGTTTGGGAACACTGAGCACTGGGAATTTGAAAGCTGGAATGGGGCGAAAGCCTGGAGAACTGGGTGACGATGTGCTTTTCTTCACCTTCTTAGCACCATCTGTTTTAACATGCGAGTCACCAGTTTTGCGTCCAGAATTACATTTTTTGCTGGGAGATTGATGTGATTTTCGTGTCTTGTCTTGAGATTCTTGTGATTTTGGCTGAGGTCTGACTGTCTTTGTTGGAGAGCTGTGTAACTTATCTGAAGAACTTTCAATTTTACTTTGAGAATCACACATCTTGCGTGGTGATTCTGGTCTATTGACAGGGAATGCAGCAGGGAGCTTGTCTGCTTTCTTCTCATTATTCCGGATGTAGTTTTCCAGATCATTCCAGATCTCATCAACTTGCTCCGACATGTGATCAGCTACAGATGGCTCGGAAGGTTTATCCAAAGTGAACGGTATGTCCATATCAGTAATAGAAACAGTAGGAATCTCAGGAAGGGGTCGATTTGCTACTTTGCTGTAATCTAGACTTGGACTTTCATCAAAACCCATAGTTCCTTGGTTCTGGCTTAAGTCTATCTTGGGTGATTGTGCATTATCCTGTTTGGTTGCTTGTTCATTTCCTCTTCCTGTCCCAGGTACAGGAGGTGGCAGTTCACGGAACACAATGGTGTCATAGACATTTTCCTCTTCTTCTGGTTTTTGCACATCGGCAGACTCAAATAGTGTCCCCTCTTGGCCTGATGACCTGTTGCTTTCAGATGAGCTTTCCATTTCAACTGGAGAAACTAAGATTTGTGGTGGTACAACTGGTTTCCCCTCTGAAGAGGACTGGTTAACCACCGTGTCCTTCCGAATCAGTCCCATGGCCTGTAGTTCTTCATAGCTAATATTATCATAAACATTCTCAATATCATCAATCGTTAGCTGTTCTGCTGAGGAAGATCCAGATATCTCATTACTTGATGACTCTGTATTATTGTGTATTTCCTCTTTGAGGACAGCTCTCTTCGTAGGACTTTGTCTCTCACTTTGTTGCTCTCCAACACTGCTTGCCCTGCGTAAGACTTTACTCCTGCTGGATGGGAGGTCTAACTGCACCGACTGTGTTTGTTCAACATGCCAGCTACACGGTCGTCCAGGACGATCATCTACTATGTCATGATCGCTTTCTGCATCGTGCCCACTTGTGTCGTTCTCAGTGGGCACAAACATCTGATAAATGTCTTCATCGTCATCGATTTGGACAGTCTTTTGACGAGTAGGGAACATGGCACGACGCACTCTGTGGTCTGCCCATATGTTTGGAACAGAATGTCCACTGCTTGTGCCCAGCAACTGGGAAAAGTGATCAGTCCGTGTTTCAGGAGGACAGGTCACCCGAAAGATGGGTGTGTGTACTGTCTCTTTCTGCAGAGATTCTTTGGCCGTCTGGGAAAGAAGAACCAGAGATCAATATTCTTTTACTACAGATTAAAAATGTTTGTGTGGTTCTCTGTTGTGTTTATCTCACTTGTAGATCAATATGGTCAAGGCTGTGGTTCTTCCATTGCTCAATGCTGTCCACTGACACCTGGGCATTTAGTCTTTTCCTGTTACTCTTTCCAGGAACCCGTAGCTTACTTCCAGAACCCTAAATATCAACAATATTTTGCACAGGATTCTCAGTAAAACCCCAAAAAAGGACAAAAAAAGATTTCAAAGATACTGAACATCCTGCAACAATTATAATATGTTTTAAATTAGCATGTATTAGCACTTTTTTGGACAAATTATAGGGGGGGTTATAAACAAGCCATAGTTAGTTTTAATAAATAAAATATTTTTACAAATAAAAAATAATTGAAGGTTACAGGACAGAGTAGGACTCACCAGTCCACTGTCATCTTCATCGTCAGCATCCTGTGGATGTAACCCCTCATCTATATCACTGTGGTCACCATGATCACCTGGGTCCAGTGACTCCTGTGACTGGCTAACAAGGCTGCGGGATCGACCAATGGTGCCCAAATGGACTACAGGAGAGAGTAGGGTTGCACCAAAACTGCTTCGCTGTAAGGAATAAAAAAAACCTCACTTTCCTGGCTTCTTTTTCATAATTCCTTTATAGTTTTTGCCAAGTTTTACAGTTTTATAAATATTTTTAAAAAGAGAAAATGGACATACCTTCTGTATATCTGGACTGGAGACTGTTAAAAAATTAGAAAATACAATTCAGTCAACAAAAACATGTCAGAGGCCATGATAATAATAAGGGCAATCAGCAGCTTTACATTTTTTCCATTTGCCAAGTAACTTACTTGCATGTTTGTTTTTGAGCAATTTGGACAAGGGTTCTGGGAAAAAAGGCAAATGATAAAAGTTATTTAGAGTAAATTCATAATGGAAAGAAAACTGGTTATTAAACTTCTGAATCATACCCGTCTTCCTGCGTGCTCTTCTGGGAGAAGGACCTTCTTTTAGGTTGATTCTGTTCTGGCCCTCAGGGCTACACTGGTCTACATGGATTGAAGGTGAACAAACATTATGCTACAAAAAAATCCATTCACCCATCCATCATTATAAACCTCCAATTACAAATTTTACCCACAAAAGGACCCACAATGGAAGCTTAGTTTTGTGATGTTTTTCTACTGAACTGGTGGCAGAAAAGTAGCAATGCAGGTGCAACTGTGGAATTGTTACAACAGTAGGAATATTTAAAGGTTATACTTACGCACATCCATGTCCAGAATGGCCTGCTTGGCCTGCATAAAGAAATAACATCTGGTTGCTTTTAATTTGTTCCCATTTACAGAGTGATTCACTGTTAAAAATACTCACTGGTCTAATGCGAACATGAGTCTGTAGCCTGAAATCAGGCCTCTGTAACACGGTTTTGAGGGCATGATGTACTTTTTTATCTTTAAAGTTTTAGAGGACATCATTTACATCAGGGGACAACTTCATTTAGAAGAGCTTCTTTTGAAGCCCTAAATTTATTTCAGGAATCAGGTCACATCAACTGGGTGAGCAGTAAGAAGTGAAAAGATCTGTACTAATACTATGAGGTTATGATACTTTTATCCAAAGTCTTAACAATTACATTAACATTCTCAACTGGTGACTGGAAGGTCATGAGATTAAATCCCAGGGCTTCCAGAGAGCTACTGACCATGAACAAAGTCTTTGGCTGAGTTACACCAACATGGTTTAACTTAAATCAAGGATTATCTACTAACCCTGATGCACTGAACTTTAAACCTAGTTTAAACGTAGTTTGCAATTATTCCTGGTTAAATCAGCAGTACAGATTTCATTCATTTTCTTGACCGCTTATTCCTTTTCAGGGTCACGGGAGAGCCGGTGCCAAGCCGGGCGCAAGGCAGGAACAACCCTAGACAGGGCGCCAATCCATCGTAGGGCACACACATGCACACTCACGCACACACTCGGGCCACTTTAGAGATGCCAATCAACCTAACGTGCATGCCTTTGGACTGTTGGAGGAAACTGGAGTACCCGGAGTAAGCCCACGTGGAGGACATGCAGACTCCATACAGAAAGGACCCAGACCACCCCACCCGGTGATCGAACCCGGGACCTTCTTGCTGTGAGGCGACAGTGCTACCCCCCGAGCCAGCGTGTCGCCCCCAATACAGATTTACAAAAGTAAATTGTAATCCATCATGGGAGACACTGAACAGAAATTAATCCTATGTTAGTCATTGTTTAAACTTGTTCAACTAATCCAGGATTAAATTTAAGATTTTGCAACATGTCTCTTATTAATTATAAACCTATTTACTAGATTTAGTCTGGATTCTGGAAGTCTGGAAGTCTAAACAATGGTTAATTTAATCCATGTTGGTGCAATCCAGTCTTTAACTGCTTAACACTTTAGGAGGAAAGTTAGATCTAACAAATATCTTCCTGTGTTCCTTAGTGAAATTAGCACTAATTTACCATCAGGAACTAAAGTCTTAATACTGATACTAATAGTATACTAATATATACTTTACTTCTCCAAGTTAATACCATTCATGAGCACAAACAGTTTTAGAGAGAGCTTGTTCTGAAAATTAAATTCCTGGTTAAGTCCCATTCAAGCTGAGCCCAGTGTAAAAGAGATGTGGAACCTGGGAACTGAATTCAAGCAGTATGTTTAACCCCACAGCTTCATACGTTTGGATCTCAAGAGGATATGGTATGAGATTAGACAAAATAAAACACACAGAAGTCCATAAAAGAGGCATCAGTGTGTGTTGCGTGTCCTGACCTTGGCTGGGATTTTTGCAGGATGGTTCTCAAGAATGAGCCTCTTCAGGTGCTGGATCCATGTTCGCTTGTCCTGTTGGGACTTGGCCTACAAAGGGAAGCAGATGGCACCGACATGAACCTTCAGGGTAATTTATATTTATTCTGGATATGTACAGTATGTAATATAAAAAGTGACCTTACTCCACATGTTATATTTATGCTTTCATACAGAAACTGCGCTACAGCCCGAGTGATAAATCAGCATGCTGATATAAGCTGATTACAGATAAATCAGTATAAACCTTTTTATGTCTGATAAATGACAATTAAAAAGGAATAAAGAGACAGAAGAAGGATCCTTCAACCACGCTTCCATATCAGCACTGTCATTATATAGGTTGTCCATCAGATGGCAGGCCTGCACAACACAAAGACATGCGCACACATGCACGCATGCACACTTATTTATCAAACTAATGTATTCTGTTGTACTTTTGTTCAAATTACTTTTTTTGGTCTTTACCTACACGCCATCACTGCCCCATCAAAGTACTAATTATGACAATAAAACAAGTTTATTTTTATGTCATGCTATTTTGGTGAGGACTCATATTTTATGATACTTTACATCTTTATGTTGTGTTTTACTGAAAAAAGAATATCAGCTCACATATCATTATCAGATATTTATCCTTAAAAATCAAAATTGGTATTGGTTTAAAAAAATATGGGCTCTAGAATTCATTTTGTAATATGAATAAAAAAACTCCATTACATTAGATCTGAAAATTAGGTCAGATTTACAATTCTAATAAGTTTTTGTGAATTGCAAAATTATTGAAATTTGAACCATTCAATCACTTTTGACACCAAAAATAACAAAGAAAATGGCCTGAAAATAGAACACACACCCATTAAGTCAAACAAAACCTGTTGCAAACTCATTTTCCTAACATTATTTAATATTAAAAATTTCATAATGATGAGAAATAAAAATCCTTGATCATGTATCAGTTTCTTAATGTGGCAGATTTCACACTCACACTGATGTTTTTAAGCTGTCAAGTTGAAACCTGCAGGTCAGCTGTAACAGAAGTGACCTCAGGGTGGGTTTACACACACACACACACACACACACACACACAGACATGTTGGGGCTCCTGTGTACAGGGTGTGGTGTTACTGGGCCATGGTTCAGGGCTCCAATCCATCCATCAAACCATCTCCCTCAGGCATAACATTCCAGTGTGTATATGTGTGTGTGTGTGTGTGTGTGTGTGTGTGTACCTGCACTGTGTGCTGCAGTTTGGGGTTTTTATAGTGGAACACACTGAAGCTCAGCGGCTCCTTAGGAATGACCTCGACAAGCATCAGATTACAGCACTGCAGAGACAGAAATAACATGTAGGACAGTTACAATCATTCATGGTCTACATGTAAAATACATTTAAGTGTGCACGTGTGTGTTCATACCAGTATATGTGCCTTGTAGGCATAGGTCTCCTCTCGTTTCTTGGTGATGAGCAGCAGTCTGTCAAAGAGGAAGAGCGTTCTCTCATTCTTCACCCTCTGGACCCGGAACGTTCCTTCCAAAACCAGCTCACCGTAACCTATCAGATCAGGACCCTGCCAGTTCGTCAACAAACTCTGGATCTCCTGATGGAGAGAAAGACAAAGGGAGGGGAAGAGAGTAAGAGAGGGGAAGAGAGTGAGAGAGATGCGTCAGCTTTTACCACAAATTTCAGAACAATTAGAATTTTTTATATATATAAATCATACTTTTATCCATTTATAGATGCATTTAATATTGTCACTGAAGCATGTTTGCTTTCTCACTTCTATTACAGCAGCTATAAACCAGCAGTTTCCTCACCAGCCTCACTTCTCTCTCTCTCTCAAAGTTAGTAAAGCAGAAAACACAGCTTGTGCATGTGTGTATGTGCGTGTATGTATGTATGTGTGTGTGTGTGTGTGTGTGTGTTACCTGCAGTCTTACGGTGTTCTCATGTTTCCTCTTCATGTCATTGATGTGCCAGGCAACCCTCTGCATGGTGTCAATAGCCTCCTGAACCACAGCATGTCTCTCTGAGTCCTTCAGATGTGTAGCGATCTCCTACACACACACACACACACACACACACACAATTAATAAGTAATAAGAGGACTAACTGCAACAAACAAAAGTATGTTGCTTAATGTTATAACACTACAAAACTGTTTCTGTAAACTTCAGTAAACTGTTACTGTTACAAGACCAAGTTTAGAAATTTAGCTAAGTTGCATTAAAAAATTATAAAGATGAACCGAAACTGGAAATGAGAGAGAACCACTGGGAATTGCACAATTTTCCTCAGATATGTTGTTAAATTATGCAAATCCCATTTCCAGAACAGTTGGGACACCTTCTTAAAATGCAATAAAAACTGAAATTTGTAATTTGTTAGTTCATTTGAAGACAAAAGGACAAAGAAAAGCTTTTCAGTGTTGTCAATGACAAACTTAATTCTATTTGTTGAATATAAACAAATTTAGAAATTGATGCCTGCAACACACTCAAAAAAATTTGGGACAGAGGCATGTTTACCACTGGATCACATCACCTTTTCTTTTACTTACACTTTTTATTCATTTGGGAACTGAAGATACTACTTTGTTACAGTTTTTCAAGTGGAATTTCGCCCATTCTTGCGGTGTACAAGACTTGAGCCACTGTTGTCTGATTCTCCTCTTCATGATGCACCCATTGTCAATAGGAGACAGATCTGGACTGCAGGCAGCCTAGTCAAGCCATGCTGTTGTAACTCATGCAGAATGAGGCCTAGCATTATACTGCTGAAATAGTCATGGTGTTTCTGTGAAAAGTCTTCGTCTTGGCAGTAGCATGCATCTCTCCAAAAGACCAATATAAGCCTCTGCATCAATGGTAACTTCATATATATGCCATGGGTACTGATGTTCCCCCATCCCATCACAGATGCTGGTTTTTGCACTTCTCATTGGTAACTGTCTGGTTGTAACTGTCTTTTCATCTTTGGCACATAAATTCCAATGTCCTTTTTTTTAATCAAGCTGAAATGTAGATTCGTCTGACCACAGCCTTTCGTTCCATCTCAGATGGCTTCAGCCAGAGAATTTCACCATTGTATCTATGCAAAACTAATATATGGCTTCCTCTTTGCATAATATAGTTTCAGGTTGCATTTCATGATGCAGTGGTGGACTGTGTTAAGTGACAATGATTTTCTAAAATACTTCAAAGCCCATGTGGCTATGTCCATCACAGTAGCATGATGGCCTTAGGACTCAATGTTCATGTACATTCTACCAGCAGTTTCCACCCTTGGCCTATATGCACCTAGAATTTCCCTGACTCCCTGATCTTTAAGAAAGAGAAGATCATCATTGAAAACACTGAAAACCTTTTGTCTGTTTCAAGTAATTTAACAAATTACAGATTTCAGTTTGTATTGCACTTTAAGAATGTGTCCCAGATTTTCTGGGAAAAGAGTGCACAATATTGAAAATTACACTTAGTCAACCCAAATCCCATACTAACTAGCATATTAAGAAACATTAGAATATTGCCTCATAACTCATGAACTCACTGAGTGTAAATTTATGAACCTGCTGACTAAAGCTAGTTACTAATAGCTAACTATCTAATAGCTATGTAAAATAAATGAATTAACCGAGTCAGGTGGTTAGTGGTACACCAAGGTGTTGTGACAGGACTGGCTAAACATAAACAGTGAAATAGCTATCCATCCTACTAGTTAACATCATTAAATAAATTAAGGTACAGGAGTCATTTTGTAAGAAAGATATCAGAAAATTGAACAATAAAACACTGAATTAAGGGTATGTGTGTGTGCGTGCGTCGTACATGCAGCAGCAGGTGGTACTTTAGGATCCTCTGTACAGGTTTGAGCAGGAATGAGCCGAGAGGCAGTGAGTGTTTTGCACACTCTTGACGCTCACGTAGAAATTTTGCCACTGCTTTATTCCTCATACACTCACTGAGAACGGCTACAGACCTACACACACACACACACACACAAGAGAAAAAGTAGAGGTCATGCCTGAATGTTAATGGTCTGGTTTTACAGCTTATTGGGTCTGCTACACTACACTGACTCAACACGCTTCACTCTGTGTGTGTGTGTGCAGTGTGTCTGTGATCGGTGTGTGTGCATGCATTCCAGCATCATACACACAGGCCCCACATTGTCCCAGTTGGAAATCTGACCTGAGTCACTGTCTTCAGAGCACCGCTATGCTTTTGTGCGAGTGTGTGTGTGTGTGTGTGTGTGTTTGGTCCTCTGAGATCGTCACCCCACACCCTTATACAGCTGGTGTCACACGGCTTACTGTCCAACACAAACACACAAACACACACACACACACACACACACACACACACACACACACACACACACACACACACACAACTGCATATTTCTGAACTACTGTGACAAAGGGCAGCATAACACACACTGAGGAAAGCACTGTCTGCCCTCTTCCTCATACACGAGCTCCCAGATGCCCATGATTGGCTAGTGTCCCTGTGATTGTTAAGGAAGAGAGAGTAAGCCCCTCCCACATGGACAGCACAGCCAAGTTTGCTCCCTTAGGTGGGTAATACAGCGCAACAACAAACATTCTTATTTAATCTGCTTATTATTAGTCTTAGATTATGGGATGTATCCGATGTACAAGTCACTGCCATTACTGTAGAAACGCATTCCCAGCCGGAACTACACCTATACCTCCTGACCAATCAGTTTGAGAATTCGACCATGCAGATTAAGACTAAGATTTTAGTTATTTTTCATGCAACACTACTGTATCACTGGCAGTAAATATCATGTATCGTAGAAACACCTTCGAGAATCATGATTATTTGTGTTTGGTCTGACTGCTAATTTAGCTACACACAGTGATCTTATGAATTATTGTTGTATGATGGTACAACAATACCACCACCCCACCCCCCGCCACACACACAGCCACCCACAGACAAAGGCTCATGTTCCATGAATACGAGACAGAATAGAAGAATATGAGACACCTGTAGACATGATCACACACCACCAAACGTCATAAGTAGGTCATGCACTGTTGGGACCCATAACTCTGTGTGTGTGTGTGTGTGTGTGTGTGTGGCACAGGGTTCATGCCTTACCTTGGGTAATTAGTGCAGTACTGTGTATAAATATGAAATTCTTCACTCTGAAAAACAGAAATAACAATCATTACATACACACACACCTATATTTCTGGCAAAGGTTTATGTTTCAAAAGATGGTAAAGAAAAAGTGGCTGAGAGGGAATGTGAATAAAGGAGAATGAACGTTAAGTGTAGAGAAGCGCGTGTGCCTGTGTGTGTATGTGTGTATCATCAAACTCGCTGTGAAAAATACAGAGCATCAAGTATCAAAGCTCTCCTCTGTCTGTGTTTCTCAGTCTCCCTGTCCTTCTCTCTATTTCTCTGTCAAGCTCTCTCTATCTCTGTCTCTCTCAACTTGTCTCTGATCCCAAATTTCCCCATCCTCCACACACACACACACACACACACACACACACACACACACACACACGCAGATGCAAATTGAAGAGCACTAGATCTCCAAATGCCTGGAACCCCATACATCAGCTTCAAACACAACCATGTGTGTGAGTGTGTGTGTGTATATGTCTCCTCTGTGTGGATCACTGTATTTATAGACATGAATCGCACACACACACACACACACAGAAACACACATGCACACAAAGACAGACGCGCACACACAGACACAAATTGAAGAGCACTGATCTCCAAATGCCTGGAACCCCACACATCAGTTTCAAACACAACCATGTGTGTGTGTGTGTGTGTATGCGTATGCGTATGTCTCTTATGTGTGGTTCACTGTATTTATAGACATGAAGCAAGCACACACACATATACACACATACACACACAGACACACGCGCACACACAGACACACGCGCGCACACAGACACACGCGCGCACACAGACACACGCGCGCACACAGACACACGCGCGCACACAGACACGCACACACAAAGGTCTCTAATTAAAACTGAAGTAATCAGCAGTTTCAGTCCAGATGAACTCACACACATTTAAAATTTAAAGTTAAAAACAGTGTTGATTTTCTGTGCGCTGGTCTCTACGGTCTGTACTTGATGTGAATGCTTGTGTTGTGTTAACGTAGTTATTGGTGACAGTTACTGTTAAGTTATCATTATCAGATAATACAGTTACAAACAGAGCTGTAATGAAATTTGTTCCATAACCTCTACAACACAGTGTAGTCTGAAAAAATGTAAATGTGTTCAATGTCAATGTGTAAATGTCACTCTGCACTTAGATGTTAATCACTAAACCAAATCTGAACCCTGACATACAAAGCTGATCTGAACAGCTGAAGACTTTAAGATTTAAACACACAATGTGTGTGTGTGTGTGTGTGTGTGTGTGTGTGTGGTTAGCGAGTGAGGTCTTGTTGATGCATTGAAAATTCCTGATTCAGCATTTAGAGGAAAAGCCCATTTTCTTTTACATATACAAACCCACACACACACACACACACACACACACACACACACACACACACACACACACACACATACAATGATAATGCTGTTCTACAAATGGGCTAACATATAAAAATTAGATCTAATTTAAAGTATTTTTTTTTATTAAATGGAGCAAAATGTGTGTCTGTGTTATTCTTTTTAATCAGCTCTAGAAAAACAGAGACAGGCTACAACAGGCAGCAGAGAGAGAGAGAGAGAGAGAGAGAGAGAGAGAGAGAGAGAGTGTGTTAAAGAGAGAGAAAAGTGTGTGAAAGTACAAGAGTGAGAGAGAGAGAGAGAGAGAGAGAGAGAGAGAGAAAGAGTGTTAAAGAGAGAGAAAGAGTGTGTGAAACTACAAGAGTGAGAGAGTGAGATGAATAAAGTAAGAATGTGAGCAAAAGACATGAGACAGAGAGTCAGCAATCTTTACCTTCGCTACAAAACACTGAGCGATGGCCACCGGGTCTGCATTGCACTTTTCCAAATCATGCAGGAGATCCCTACACACACACACACACACACACACATACACACATACACACATACACACAGAGAAAGATATCAGAAGATATACCATGCCAATTTTATTAAACATTTTCTACCAGATTTACAAAAGTTGCAGAAAAACTTTAAACTTTAGTGTATGTATCTGGACGAAAGCCAATCGGCTGTAAATGATCATGCATGTGTGCAGCACAGCTGCTCTGCATTTGCTGACGTCCAGAAAACTCTTCACTAAAACGGTAAAAAAAGCCTTTCTCAGTGGTAGACGTGGAAGTTATTTTGGCCCAATCTCAGGGTAATTTGGATTGATCTTTAGGACTCATGTCGAAGCCAATAATAATAATATCTATTATCTGGCAGCATGTAACCGCACCTAAATTCCCAAAATCTGGATCTGAATTACAGAAAAGGTAAATCTGCTGTGAAGTGAAAGGAAAATGGTCTGACATGAAAATGAAGAAAAATTGTAAATCTATATAATTATATCCTTAATGTGTGTGTAACTAAAAATAAACATGCTATTTAAACTTTGCAGTGGAATCTGAATATAAAAGCACAAAGTACGATACGAATGTTTTCCTGAACATACAAGATTTTCATGAATATCAAATTTCTTGTGTAAACACTCAATTTGTGAATAAATCTGTTCATATCCAGCTTGATAAATGAGATTTGGTGATAAAACTGGCCTACACACACACACACACACACACACACACACACACACACACACACACACACACACACACACACACACACACACA
>JAOVYV010000017.1:14801564-14803214 GCA_025674545.1 Hassar affinis | reverse complement strand
CACAGAAAGGACTCAGACCGCCCCACCCGGGGATCGAACCCGGGACCTTCTTGCTGTGAGGCGACGGTGCTACCCACCGAGCTACTGTGGCCCGATAGACAAAGTATCATTTTTGAAAATCAAATCAAACAATATTTTTGATGTGCCCAAAATTTACTTGAGCACTTTCAGGCCGTTTCCATGGTAAATAAACTAATAAATAAACAAATAGCTCCATTAAAAACAAGATTTAAAAAGTCTAAAGTTTTCACCGGACACTGTGGATACTATGAAAGGGTTAATAAATAAAATTAAAGGGTTAATAAATGTAAAAAATGTATAAGAGGAGCAATGTTGCATTTGATGTACCTTGGAAGTGGGAGCTAGGAATGACATAATTTTCAATCTCTGAGTATTTGAGCACCAAAGTGTCTTTTGTTAGCAATAAGCTAGCTTTGGTCTAAAGCTAATACTCACAGTATAACTCATTTAAAACTAAAGAAGCGCTGCTGTGTTTACAGTTCATGCTGTGAGAGGCCATGCCGGGGTCACTTGCTGAACAGAGTTGAGTAGACCTGAGGAATTGAGGTGGAATTTTTGTTCAATTTTCTGTAGTCAGAATTCAAATGTTAAGACTTACCTTCAGTAAGTGCATTGTTAAATTTTGTGTGAAATCTTGAAATCCCAAAAGCATAATTTTCCATTGATCCATATTCTGTTTCTCTGTGCACTTTGGTCAGATACAGACAGACACACAGACAAATAATTTTTACTAAGTCTCAAGTCTCTTATGGTCATGTCATCTGTGTCTGTGCATATGCGTAAAGTTACACGCAGTAATAAGGGAGGGAATGACATTCAGCTCGATAGACATTTCCTTAATGTTAATACGATGAATAAACGTTAATACGATAAATAAAACAAAGTAAAGAGTTCCAAATCTCGAGTCTGAGTTGAGTCTCAGGTCTTTTCGAGGACATGTCTCAAGTCAAGTGTGACATCACAGTGTGTGTGACTTAAATGCGAGTCACAAGTCACAAACTCAAGTCTCCATCTCTGGATACAGAGAATCAGGAACTCCACAAAGAAGTTATGATTTAGGGGTAATGCCACATTTTGATTTCCAGTGTGTGAGTATTTTATGAGGGAAATAAAATAACTCTATTAAACACATTACTATTAAAGCAGAGTGTGAGGACAAGGTGCAACTTCCTGAAGCTTCTGTGTTCAATATTAGATTCTGTGTACAACATTAGATCTCACCACACACACACACACACACACACGCACATACACGCACACACATGCACACACACGCACACACACGCACGCACACACACACACACATAGACACACATGCACAGACACACACGCACACACACACATACACATGCACATCTCTGAAGCCTATGAAGTGTTTCATTTTCAGATCCTGATTAGTGTTTCATTATGATGGATTTATAGGCACAGCCAGAACAAACAGGATACCATGTAAACGATCATATTTCCTGTTCCCATGCTGTTTCCTTTGCAAATGATTAACTGTTCCATTTATACACCAAACTACACGGACACTGAATTGTAAATTTGATACTAGCAGAGATGGGGATTGAGGTTGTGCCTTGGACTAGAGTCATACTTAAGTTGCACACACACTGACTTGAGACTCAT
>JAOVYV010000017.1:14791564-14799064 GCA_025674545.1 Hassar affinis | reverse complement strand
GTGATGTGTGTGTGTGTGTGTGTGTGTGCGCGCAAATCTAGGACTTTCCAAACTGGGCGAGTGTGTTACACCCTCAAGGGAATGAATGTCCTGTTTCTGGGCTCTCCAAACTTAGCTGTCTAATTAGCACAGTAGCTAATTAGCTGAGAGACCACCGGTTATCCTACAGGGATCTCTCTCTCTCTCTTTCACACACACACACACGTTCTTTCTGCACATATTCATATAGAAAATACATGAAAAGAAGGCATTATTTCAGCATGTATCACTAATGCATATAGCACACACACACACACACACACACACACACACACACAAAGATCAGTAATAGTCACTCCTAGGACAGGAGCAGAGTTATTTTTATCACTGTGCCCTCATTGCTTTTTTCACATTTTCTCTAATCCTACTGTCTCTTTCCCTAACACACTCTCTCACTGTATCACTCTCACATATTATCTCACTCTCTCACTCACACTGTATGTGTATATAAGGGAGAAAGACACACACACACACACACACACACACACACACACAGACCCCTGTGTTACTCTCTGAACTTAAGCCAAATGCTGACACACTTCACATGAAACATTTGATCCTACAGTTCGATGACAGCTTCCAAACCCATTGTTACTCTGAACACACACACACACACACCACACACACAATGCAGCAAAGGAGGAATAAAAGAAACACTTGTTCCTTACTGGATATTTGACTTCCTGGTCTCCCATGATGCACTGGGGCTAGAAACCCCCTGTATTTACGAGAATCTGGGAGCCTCAGGAGAAAACTGATAAAGGAGAAATTGGAGTCCAAGACACACACACACACACACACACACACACACACACACACACACACACACACAGAGCATACCACTGAAATACAACACTCTGTGCTCTTTATGACACTGTTAGAGCAATGTATTATGTGAGTCAGTAATCAGTATAAGGAGAATAAGTATTTTATAAATAAAATATTCATATAGCTGCATTACACACAGACACACACCACTGAAATATAACCCTCACTGCTCTTTATGACACTGTTAGAGCAATGCGTTACGAGAATCTGTGATCAGTGTTCAGTATGAGGAGAATAAGAGACAACATACTCACACAAAACACACACACACATATTTCATTTCCAAAAACTATGTATTATTAGTGAAATAGCGACACACAGTGGTTTATCCAGGAACTGGTTTTTTGTCTTATTCGATATTGTTTTTTGATATGTTTATTGTTGTCATTATATACACATAGGTACAGTTTTTTTTACTTTTCACAGTTTGTAAATACCCGCCGCACACAGGCAACCATTTTGCAAATTCTAATTTTTTAAAAAGGTAGTTTTAAAAACAGTGTACAAGTATATAGCATTTACACACATAAATTAGGTTTAACATTGACATTTTATGCTCAAACGGTTCACAGAGCAGTTCTGTGACCTCTTTACTTTTGTATCAAAGTCTAAGATTGTAATTGAGAAAGTAAGGAATGAACTGAAAT
The DNA here is from genome assembly GCA_025674545.1 of Hassar affinis. NCBI lineage: Eukaryota > Metazoa > Chordata > Actinopteri > Siluriformes > Doradidae > Hassar > Hassar affinis. Next base: position 14,797,550 of record JAOVYV010000017.1, on the reverse strand, counting down.
GCTTCCTTATGCATACCATGCATAAACCATGAAATATTACATTCAAACGAAAGGTATGATATGATACATGCTCCCAATGTGCATAATGTTCAGATCATTTTCAATAAAAGGCTAATTCACATGAAACACATGAAACCTGAGCAGGTGGCTGTGAGAAAAAAAACACGAGGTGTCACACTACACGTCTGTCCCTGAGGTTTCATCCAGAAAATAGTGCAACTCGACGGAATCATTCACGTTTTATGTCTTGCTTTTACACACTGTTTGGGAAGAGAGAAGTACATGCACCATTTGAACCTAGTGTGAAATGAGGACAAGGACATTAATGAGGACGTTTATACACAGTACTTTCATTTAAAGCTTTCAGAAGGATTTTTCTTCCCACTATAAAATGGGAACGGAAACAGTTCTATTAGTCAGTAAAAAATCCTGCACTGTTTTAACAACCCCTTCTAATATAATAAATGTACCGATGAACTATGTCCTGGCTATAAATAAAAACTAAATAACGAGTTTCACAGCTCTCAATAGTTCATCCTCAGTGTTCTAGCTTATATTCTTTTACCTTCACTTCATCACTATTGACTTCCCTTTCCTACATTTACAGTTTATTCATTTAGGCAGAGCATTTGAACCACACCCAACATGCAGCTGAGGATTATCGGATTCCCCTTCCAGACATTAACACACGTCATATAAACCCTTGCGTTAGCTGGAGATGAGAAATGGATTAATCAGGCGTATTGTTGCGGCTTTTGTGAACTGCTAGAAGCTGCTACGTTCTCCGTCTTCTTTGGGGAATCTTTTGACGCATCAGCCTGGTGACCTTGTGCTGCTGACTCTGAGGACGTCAAAATCAAAATGAAATCAAATTAGGGCATGTCTGAATATGGGTTAAACAATACTCAATACTGATACTTTATAAGAGTAAAGTATGCTTTGTGCTGCTCCCATGTGAATGAGCAAGCATATTGGTGTTCCTAATAAAGTGGCCATGAGTGTGTGTATATATAATGCATAAAGACAACACAATACCGGTTCCACCTTCTCTTTTCCTAATAGTGATACTGAAACCTTGGGTATACCCATGCCATGCTTTTCTTTCAAAACTACTAAGCTTTACCATGATGCATTTTTTAGATAATTAAAAAACTAATTCCAACTAATTCCAATCTGTTTGTTACAGATCACTATACGTTGTTTTCATTTTTTTCATTCAGACAAAATGGTCTGAATGGAACTTCTTCATTAGTAATATTCTATTTTTAAATAAAATATAGTGATATAAAGCTGTAATATTATCATAGTCATTGACAGAACGTGTACAGAAAAGAGCAGCAGTATACTTGACAGTTTGTTTCTCTAGCTTTCATTAGCACTGACACGTTCCTGACCACAGGCTAAAAAACATGCTGATGTGGCATTCAGCTCCCTGTAACACTTCCTCACACTACACATGTCTATGAACACCACGTCTCTGACTCAGGAACCTTAAGTAACATGAACAGAAGGAGTCTCCAGTGTCAGCGCTTTGTAATAGTCAGAGGTAAAGCTGTAACTTTCAGTTTTCTGACAGCTTCCCACTCTCATAGATAAAAGCGTTAAAAATCTCACTCTGTAGTTTAGACAGCGCGTGTTCCAAACCCTTCATAGCCTTCATCTGATTGCTTCTGAACCTGGACAACCCAAACTCCTGACGAGAGAGAGAGAGAGAGAGAGAGAGAGAGAGAGAGAATTACATGGGTGTGTTTTCATGTGGGTATCACATGTCTATGACTTTCCACTAGATTAGATTTTGAGACTGTGTGTGTGTGTGTGTGTGTGTGTGTTACCTGTATAGGCCTGGACAGACCAAACACTCCTGATGAGATCCACGCTTCTCTTGTGAGATGTGTCCAAATAGGCCTCTCCTGCTCACCATGAAACACACATCGCTCCACCACTGTCTAATTCAACACACACACACACACACACACTGGTGAAAATAGGTCATGGCGCGTGTATATGCACGCACACACACACTTCATTCTGATATGATGGGATATATGTGAGGATAATATTGTCATGGTTACCATTAATGTGGAATGGTTTAAGTTCCAGGTTAGAGTAGTGAGACGTCTGTTGCTGGGATCGACGACAGAGTCCTCTACGATGTAAACAGATCGTGACAGGTTGCCGGGGAAGATTCTCTCTGCCCAACGAGGCAGCCGATTGGTCTTTGTGAAGAGACGACGGGAAAGGAGATGGTTATCTGGAGTCACCTCACGAAAGATCACATCCTCTGTCAAAACATGAGTACTAAGAGAGAGAGAGAGAGACAGAGAGAGAGAGAGAGAGAGAGAGAGAGAAAGAGAGAGAGAGAGAGAGAGAGAAAGAGACTTGACTTTAACACACTTTTATTGTGACCTAGTCATCCTTTCCAGAAATATGAATAAATAAAGAAATATAAAATAAGTAACTGTGTAAATAAATACACAGATTATAAGCCATAAGAGAGAGGGAAGTAAAGAGACACAGAGACTGACAGAAACGAAAAGAGAAGGGCAGGAAGAAAGAAAGAGACACAATGAGAGATAAAGACGGAGAGACAGACAGGACACAAACACATTATCCAAAATTATTAATACATTTTAAACATTTGCATATAAATAAACCCAAACACAGAAAGTCATCATTTTAGTAAGAGCTATGCAGCTCAAAGAAGTTATGATATGACGATGTATAACAGTCCAACACAGCGACAAACCCTACAAACCTACAGGCGGACGTAGTATTTCCAGTTCTGAGGCTCCTGCTGAATAAAGTTACACTCTTTCTCATTTTCCTGCTCTAACTGAGCCTTCCCCTGTCTCTGACCAGGCTCAGGCTACACCAGCTCTGCTTGTACAGTGGACATCACAGTCTCTTACTGGTGCTATAGATGCAGTTTGGGACCTACAGCAAAGAGAAGAAAACTCTCTAATGGTGTCCCTGATTACACATCAGTTCATCCAGCCGGACACTCTCTTCATGAATATATCTGTGTGTCTCCTGAAGGAAACGTTTTCTGTTTCATTACTCAAACATTCCACACATATTAGATTAATTTTTCAGTATCTGGGAAAAAGTCTAACATGTTAATTGTTTTCTGTACTGAGTGGAGTGTCCTATCTTCTCCAGAGAGAGAGATGCCTCAGAACTACCTGATGGATTGTACTCATCTGTTATCTCAGCACTCACAAGCAGTTCTGGCCTTGAGGAACATTCAGGAACATCTTCACTCATTTGTGTGGTGCCACTGGCCGTGTCCACCGCCCTGCCAGCTCTCCCTACACCTATCTCCACATTCTCACCTTCACCATCACTAATCTCCTCTTCACCATTACTCACAGTATTGTCAGTCTGCACTTTAGATTCACCTACAACCTGCACTGAGGACTCCTGTAAGTCAGCCGAGTCCCTCACAGCCTCAGCGCCACCGCTCTCCTCCACCTGCTCCTTCACAGCTTTAGAAGATCCACTAACTTGTGCTGACTGACGAACACCTCAACCGCTTAGATCATGAGTGACGCAGCCATGATGTTCTTGTTACCGACTAACTTCCCTATCGACACTAACACCTGCTCCACCCGCTCTCCACAAGGCAAACAACTAAAATACGTTTTAGTTTTATGTGATTCACCAAAAAGTGAAAAAGTGAAGAAAGTTTAACCGCAAAATAAACAGTTGCTCTCTCACACACACACGCATGCTCTCAATTCAATTCAACTTTATTTCTAAAGCACTTTTAACAACGGACACTGTCTCAAAGCAGCTTTACAAAGACAAGAAATCAGGACATGGCCTATAGGTTTTGTCCCTAACCGTTATCCCTAATGAGCAAGCCGGTGGGGATGGTAGCAAAGAAAAACTCCCTCAACGATAAGAGGAAGAAACCTTGAGAGGACCCAGACTCAAGAGGGAAAAAAAAACTGACAGACAGGTAGACAGAGAGAGAGACAGACAGGTAGAAAGAGAAAGAAAGAGAGAGAGAGAGAGAGAGAGAGAGAGAGAGAGAGACAGGTAGAGAGAGTGAGAGAGAGGGAGACAGATAGAAAGAGAGAGAGGGAGAGATAGAGACAGAGAGAGAGAGAGAGAGACAGAGACAGTGAGAGAGTGAGAGAGACAGAGAGAGAGGGAGACGGGTAGAAAGAGAGAGAGGGAGAGATAGAGAGAGAGAGACAGAGACAGACAGGTAGAAAGAGAAAGAGAGAGAGAGAGAGTTTTTGAGAGAAAGAGTGAAGGTGGAGGCTGCAGGTGGTGTGAGACGTTCCTGGTGTTGATGGTGATCAGTACCTGTAAGGGTTGGGGTATCTCTGCCAGAACGCAGCCAGAACCTGCTCCCATGAGCTCCTGATGTCCGTCTCACTGAAGAAGTACTTCCCCATCTCCCCCAACGCCTGTTTACAGCTGCTATAACGGAAAAGCACGATGCGTCACTCTTTAACAAATAAATGAAAATAGAGACGTTATTGTTGGTAAGTTGTTTTGGTATGAGAGAAATAAAAGAGTCAGGGACGCTGTTCGAGGAAGTTCATCGGCTTTAGGGTGAAAGCAGGAGGTCCAGTTCATCACACGCTGTATAACATCTATCTGCATCATTACAGTGTTATTACAGGATTACGATGATGGACTAAATGTTATACTCACATTACCACCCAACACACACACACACACACACACACACACAGGGAAATGAGTATCTCTCATTTCCCTATATGCTGATCTGGGGTCATTTTTCCCCCATATCTAAATAAAGATTACACTTCATAAAATTCTGATCTTTATGATCACCATGTTTGTGTCAGATCGTGAATCAGACTCAGTAAAACACCGTTTCACGGTTTACACATTAAACACTCACTCCTCAACAAATCACTCCGAACAGGCGCTATCATTTTCCCATCCGTATTCCGCCAAACCCCGCCTCCTGCTCTGGGATTGGCTACTAACACGTTACGTAGGGTGGATCTGGCGACACGCATGAAATTCTAACCAATGGACATCGTTTTAAAGTCCACCGAGCCGTAAAACCGGATATGTCAGAATGTGGGTAGGAAAAACATGTCGGTTGTGATGGTAGAAAATCTTAACTAACATCTAACTACCTTTAAGCAGCAAACTAGCAAGCATCCACTGAGTAAAATAACACCACACAGGTGTCGTTTGAGCCGGTTAAGGTGGCTGTGTCTCAAACGGGCACTTGTGAGTGCACTACAGAGGGAGTAGAAGTCTGTTTGGTTCATATCCTGTGTAGTACAATGAACAGGGAGAAATTTGGATTAGCTAAAATAGCTTTAGATCTGCATTCACTGCAGCTTACTGACGCCATTTTATCCTAAATGCAGTGTGTGCTGTACAATAAAACAAGCCTTTTAAACACGAACTCTCCAGACGTGAACTAAGGTATTACCTTTTTAAATAAATGGATAGAAACATACATAAATAAATGAGTACATAGCTATTCAACAAAGTGAAGCTACAACACAGCAGCTTCACACGTACCTCGGTCTCCAGATTTACTCCGATGTTTCAGGTGTGTATTATCGTCGCTCTGTGATGATCTTCTCCGCATTCATCTGTCATTTTGGATGCTTGAAGACCGGCTTGAACTTTTCCGTTGTGTTCAAAGCAAGCCTGAGTCGAGTCTGACATAACCGCATAGTCAATTATTCATGTCACCGCTAGATGTCACTGTTCCACTTTTACACTTCTCAGCTTTCCCCGCTAGGTGGCAGTGCAACACAGGTTTTTCCCAACGTGTGTTTTTAATTTTCAACACTAGATGGCGGCGTTTCCGATTAATTCTTTAAAAGTCCATTAATTGTCCGCATAATATCAGTCAGTCAGTCATTTTCTGTACCGCTTATTCCCAGTTACGGGGTCACGGTGGAGCCGGTGCCCAGCTGGCAACTCTGAGCGCAAGGGCAGGAACCAACCCTAGACAGGGCGCTAATCCATCGTAGGG
>JAOVYV010000017.1:14701526-14712352 GCA_025674545.1 Hassar affinis | reverse complement strand
TCCGAGCTTCATGGAATGGGTTTCCATGGCCGAGCAGCTGCATCCAAGCGTTACATCACCAAGCACAATGCAAAGCATCGGAGGCAGTGGTGTAAAGCACACCGTCACTGGATTCTAGAGCAGTGTAGACATATTCTCTAGAGTGACTAGATGGGCTTGTCCAGCAGATTGCCAGACGGAAGATTCTGGGTTTGGCGGTTTCTAGTTTCTATGTTTTACCTACACAAGTGGATGTAGTGTACTTTTAACGATCTAAAAACTAATTCAACTGATATCCCTTTAAATCATTTTAATGCTACACTGAGTGTGTTGAATTTTCTTTTCTTTTTGTAACCTTTAAACTTACCAGGCAAGTTAAGAACATATTCTCATTTACAATAACGACCTGGCTTGGAATGCCCTCTGTGGCTCCACCCATCAGGAACACCTTCGCATAAAGCATTAAAGCAGCTTAACTTGTCAATAGTCATAATGCAAACGTCAAGACAGTGTTGGACTGTTTACATGACGACTTAACATGGTGAAGTATTGAATCATTCGCTCCATTGTCGTGTAATATTTTTGATGCATCTTGCAGCACGCACATACACACACACACTTTTTACTATGGGAACCTCAAATGATCATGCATTCTGTTTGACATTTTAAAAGATTCATTTTTAAATTGCTGTATTGGCTTACTGTATAATACTGTAACCACTGGTAAAAGGTTTGCCAGTTCCTGGATTGTGACATTTTATTGATATTGTACAATTGTACATTAGAATGTGGTTTATGATGTGGTAGTTGTTATTGTTTCCTGAAGCACAGTATAACTCATTATTAATTTATTACAGCTTTCAAAAGATAAAGAGGGAGGTTAATAATTAGTGTGCACACACTATACTAATGTGTAACACGTTATTACAGCAAACTATTACCATAACAATGTTTAAAATTTCTTTTTAGGAACAAGATGTTAATTTAAATAGCCAAATACTGCCTTGTGTAAATGTAAATTCGGTATTATCACCTTAAAAATAATATCCTTATGAACGCACACAATGCTCCCAATGCCTATCCATTGAGAATCAAAAAAAGATGATATTATTGATATTATTTACTCATGCAAGCTTGCTTTATGCGAGGTGATGTTGTCATGTGACATTCAGCACTTTGTCTCAGGATCGTACTTGAACACCCATGATTCATCTCCTGTGATCACTCTGTACTGCTCTCTTGTTAAATGATCCAACATTTGCTCCAAACTTGTTTGCATTGTTCCAGTGATGAGGCATTTCAACAGGATTTCACAAAAAACAAACCTTTGCGCACTGCAAAGGCTGGAATGGAACTGAAACAGGTCCCACAGTTTATCTGGTATGACACTCTAACTGACTTCCCCATGCGTAAGCCCTACAGAGCACAGGAATTTCATTCTCATTATTTTCTGGACATTATCTCGGATATGCCACAGTAGATTTATTATGGTGTGTGTGTGTGTAATGCCCACAGCAGTTCAAAGTTATTAAAGTATAATAAATTAGCAAGTGAAATTTGCAGCATGTACCAAGAACATGACCATTAACTACTCAGACCTCTTCACTTATTACCTCCAAAAATAATGACTAAAACACACTGTCATGCTGTTATAGAAAAATAATGAACAGTGTGGTAGTGTGATGCAGTGGAGCAACTGTTAAATCCGCTTATAGTACGTTTAATGCTGGGGAACTTTATTTGGAACAAGTTAGCTCCTGTTCTCACTTGTGTTATAGCAGCTATAAACAGTAGTTCCCTCACCAGCCTGTTAATGAGATAACGAGGACACTGTAGCCATTTTGTTCATGGCCACGCGGCTTTTTTCTTACACACGTTTCTTACAGTCGCAGATATGTGTAGGCTCTGCCCACTTCACTTTGCCATTGTTTACTGTGCATCTTGTGAGATTCAAATTGACCAGCCTTCACACCCTGCACACGTCTGTTCAAAGTACACACGTTCTTGCGAGTTGCCTCTTAAGGATAAAAGGCGGAGCTGACCAAAATGAATACTGTGGCAGTATAATTGTAATTATGTGATAATTACAGGCGTAGAAACACACTGACAGATTGTACATTGAAACACTCTAAGCAAAGCTGACTTTGCTTGCGACTTTGAGGAAATCCAGAACGGCATGCAGAATGCAGCAACAGTCTTTTGCATAATCCAGCTTGAAATGTGGCAAGACACAAAAAAAAGTTGCTCCCTGTTATTTGCATGTTAGATGTGTTTCACCAGAGATGGGTTTCACTATGAGAGTAAGAGTATGCAGGTGAAATTTTATCAGGATCCAGAGACAGGACCTGAGGAGTGATAGTAATCTTCACAATTTATGCATTAATCGTGGAAGTTGATACATGTGCATGTGCATTATTATACTTAAGTGGCATAAAGTTAACAGAAAACTTTAATCACGGTTCTATGTATGATAAATAATCATGCACCACAGTTCCTTGCTCTTGGGTATAAGTCTGATTTGTGTGTCCTGTTTGCACATCGGTTGTCTAATTTTATGTTTTCAAAGATTGACAGCAAATGTTTATTTCATTTCATCACACAAACACGCATCCATTTTTAACACCTGGTGTTAATGGCTCTCTCACTTTCTCTCACAGGACACTGTTGTTACGAGAAGCAGCAGCAGTTCTGCAGCCTGGGGTGTGTTTCCATTCCACTGAAGACATTTGGGTTCACAAAACACAGAGGGATTTGGGTGGGTGTGTGTGTGTGTCTGTGTACATTAACAATGGCGGTGAATGAGCCTCCTGAATCAGTGCAGCACAAAGGTGAAGACATCAGCCATATTGAAGTATTAGTTACAGACGCTTCCCCACACCCTCGGACTCCATCTACGGAACTAACCCTAGCTGTTACAAAAGAGAGCGGAGTTTCAGACCATGCCACAGACCATGCCACACCACATTCTCGTCTGTCACGGGGTTTTGCACGTTTGCTGCGTAAGAACCAGGACTACATCCGAATCAGCATGGGCGAGCCCCGTTTTGGACGCTTGCGAGTTGAGTGTCTACCAGCTGAGTGGTGGAAAACAGGCGTGTCCTTCCTCTGGGCAGGTACTATGCTCTTCTGCACCACTGTCATGATCACTGTGGTACACGAGCGTGTCCCGGAGAAGGCAGACAACCCGCCACTGCCTGACAAGTTCTTTGACTATGTACCACGTGTGGAGTGGGCATTTACTGTCACTGAGGTCAACGGCATCATACTGACACTTGTATGGACCACACAGTGGCTCTGTCTCAAACACAAGTCAGTATATTACTCTCTGTCTCTGTCACCCATGTCTGTTATTCGTTATCTCCGTCTCTCTCTCTCTGTCACACTGCCGGTGTCATGTTCTTTCAGTATGCCTGTCTGTAGTTGTCATTCACTTTTCCTCTGTCTCTCTCTCGCTCTCTCTTCAGTCTTTCTGTCTGTCTGTTTGTCCCCGTGTAAATCCATGATGTCTATTAGCCACGTCACTGAAGTTCAAACCTCATTTCCAAAAAAGCTGGGACACTTTCTAAAATGCAATAAAAACGGAACTCTGTAAATCACTTGAAGCTTTATTTAACAGTCAAAATGGACAAAGAAAAGATTTTCAGTGTTTTCAATGATGAACTTAATTCTATTTGTTAAATATAAACTATTTAGAAATTGATGCCTGTAACACACTCAAAAAAAAAATGGGGCAGAGGCATATTTACCACTGGGTCACCTCACCTTTTCTTTTAATTATACTTTTAAATCATTCGGGAATTGAAGATATATTAATTGTTTTGCAAATGGCCCATTCTTCTTGTGTACAAGCCTTAAGCTGCTCAACAGTCTGGTTGCCATTGTCTGATTCTCCTTTTCATGATGCGCCATACATTTTCAATAGGAGACACATCTGGACAGCAGGCAGGCCTGTCAAGGCACATTGTTGTAACTCATGCAGAATGAGGCCTGTCATTGTCCTGTTGAAATAGACATGGAGTTCCTGGGAAAAGACATCATCGTATGTTTCTCCATATGAATGAATGAATGAAAGTTACATTTATGTAGCACTTTTCTCTAACCTGAGGACGCTTTACAGTCAACATACAACTTTAACACCAATCACACTTTAACACACGTGAGAAGCGGCAGCCAGTTGCACACAGCATACTCCCAACCGGAGACCACAACCCCCTGGGGGACTGAACGGGGTGCAGTGAAGGAAGAGAGGACAACACCCAGGACAGAGCACCATCCACCACTGGGTGGCAAACACACAGACATTCACACATTCACATCAGGATTATAGGGCATTTTTTTATACATCCAGTTCACTTGCATGTCCGTCCCAAATACCAATATAAGCCTCTGCATCAATGGTACCTTCACATATATGCAGGTCACCCATGCTGTGGGCACTGATGCACCCTGATGTGATGTCGGCTGATGTGGGCATCATGGATGCTGTTTTTTTGCACTTTTTATTAGTAACAGTCTGGATGGACTTTTTCATCTTTGGCACATAGAATCCGAATCTGTTTTTCCCAAAAACAAGCTGAACACATTTTTATGATGGCATGGGGGTGTAACAGTGCCCACGACATGGGTGATGTGCGTTTATATGTGATGTTACCATTGATGCAGAGACTTCCACTTGTAAAACTGCAACAATTAGTATCTTCAATTCCCAAATTATTAAAATGTATACTTTAAAAAAGGTGATGTGATCCAGTGGTAAACATGCCTCTGTCCCAATTTTTTTGTAACAAATGACACATTTCAGTTTTTATTGCATTTTAAGAAAGTGTCCCATTTTTTTTTCTGGAAATAGGGTTTGTAAATGAAGTGGAGAGGCTGCCACACTTGGCTCATGCTTTAGGCTCCTGTCTAGTGAATCTGAGACATAATGCAGTCATCCAGAGAATCCAGGATTTCTTTCTAACCATCCTGTCTACTACTCCAGCCCTCCAAGCACATGATGCCTGCCCCAATGGCCTCTGTTAATGCTTGCTGCAATTCTCATTTTGACCATAGTGACTTGGCAAAATCTAGAAATGTGAGTAGTCAGTGGAACACCGACTTGTATCTGTCAAATAATGACATTTTTAAAACATTGGTTACTAAGAAGTGGTAATTAGTGCTTCAACTGAATTTAAATTGTATATAGTTGTGACTGAGGACTTCATGGATGAGCCACCATTGTGACGCACATACACATAAGTATCCACCACCATGGTACAAATCATACCACTCATCACTTACGCTGAGCTTCATTCAGAGAGGAGCCATATTTGTACTTTTGCCATATGGTCAGGGTTTGTCCAGTGATGACAAATTGTAAATGGTAAAGTGTGTGTGTGTGTGTGTGTGTGTGTGCATGTTCAGGTCGATCATAGGCCGCAGATTCTTCTTCCTGATGGGGATGCTGTATCTGTATCGCATGATCACAATGTACATCACGACGCTGCCTGTCCCCAGCACACACATGAACTGTGCTCCCAAGGTCTGTGCATGAGTGTCCGTGCATGAGTGTCCGTGCATGAGTGTCCGTGCATGAGTGTCCGTGCATGAGTGCATGCCTTGCTTTATTCTCCATAATAAATTAGCCCTAATTTATTTTCTTTCTCAGTGTTACTGTCTGACTGTCTCTCTCTTGCTGTCTCTTTGTCTTTATTTCTCTTTCTGCCTGTCTCTCCAGATGTATGATGATTCATGGGGGAAAGTATATCGCATCTTCCAGATTGCCTCTGGAGGAGGTCTGTCAATCACAGGCTCACACATGATGTGTGGTGATTTCCTGTACAGCGGTCACACTGTCATCCTTACGCTCACCTACCTCTTCATCAGTGAATGTGAGTGGGTCCATCATAATCATCATCATCATTTCTGCATTTGTTGAGCTAAATTGCTAAGTTGCAGCTAATTGAACAGATATGACTCCTGAGTGGCTCATCAGAAAAGCGTTCAACTATCATCTAGAGATTGTGAGTTTGAATCCCTATGATGCCATAGCCATATGTGGCCAGGGATCTAGAGAGCAAAACTGACTGTGCTCTTAGGGAGGGAGGGAGGGGTGACTTTCCTTCGAGGGTGCTACACCACTCCCTAACGTTGCATGAGCAGCAGTTCTAAAATTATGTGGTGGTTGCTATCACGTGCCTCTGGGAAAGCGTAATAGCCTTTCCTCTTCTTGGTTGGTAGCTGTTATGTGGTGTGGGAAAAATCATAATGGGTAGCCGTCATCCTTACGCTCACCTACCTCTTGTGTGGCCATGACCAAATTAGGGAGAAAAACAGGGGAAAAAAATCAAAACAAAACAAAAACAGCTGATTATTGATGTCATGGAAATTATATTTGGACAATAGTATATTCAGAGAAAATGAGCATATAAACTAAAACTGAAATCTCCACTTGTGATTAATGTGAACTTGTAGATAATCTTAGGTAGTGTTGGAGATCAACAGATGGTGGTTGTCTTGGTAACGACATTTGGAAAAAGGAAATGAGGATGTATATAATATTTATGATACTTAAATTGGGTCCATTTGTAAATATTGTGAGCTAGTTACCTAGAGATGTTAACTAGTGAAGAGCTTGCTACATTTAGAGACGAGCAAATAGTAGTTGTCTTGGTAATGTTTTATATTGAGGTTAATTAATAATGAACAAGAATGCAAATTTCCTTTTGTGTGCATCTGTGCCTGTGCCATTTTAGCTAATGTTGTTGAGGATATTAGGCATGGCAGGAAGATATTTATCAATATTTGTATCTTGGTGATTCATATTTATGATGAATCAACTGCACATGTTGAGGTTGGCTTCAGCCCTGTTCCATTTTCCATTGCAGACTCCCCGCGCTGGATGTGGTGGTATCATCTAATCTGCTGGTTGCTGAGTTTAGTGGGCGTGATCTTCATCCTTGTAGCTCATGAGCACTACAGCGTGGATGTGGTGGTGGCGTATTTTGTCACATCACGTCTCTTCTACTGGTACCACACCATGGCCAACAATCGGGTAAACACCATCAGCACAGTATGATGAGAATGTTGTGTAGAGTTCTGTGCAAATTCTTTAAGCAGGTGTGGAAAAATGCTGTAAACTAAGAATGCTTTCAGACATACAAATAATTATTTATTTTGATCAATTTACAAAATGTAAAGTGAGTGAACAAAAGGAAAATCTAAATCCAATCAATATTTCGTGTTACTACCCTTTGCCTTCAAACTAGCATCAATTCCTATAAGTACACTTGCACAAAGTCTGGGATTTTGTAGGATTATAGTCGGGTGTATGATCAACCAAATATACCAAACAGGTGCTAATGATCATCAGTTTCACGTGTAGGTTGAAACACAGTCATTAACTGAAACAAACTGAAACATGTGTAGGAGCTTGAAACTGGTGAGGAACAGCCAAACTCTGCTACCAAGGTGAGGCTGTGGAAGACCGTTTCATGTCACAGGGCTACACCATGGCAAGACAGAGCACAGCAACAAGACACAAGGTAGTTATACTGCATCAGCAAGGGCTCTCCCAGACAAAGATTTCAAAGCAGACTGGGGTTTCAAGATGTACTGTTCAAGCTGTTTTAAAGAAGCACAAAGAAACGGGCAACATTGAGAAGCAAATGACAAACACATCAAGCTTATTGCCCTTCAAAATCAGATGTTGTTCAGCAGCACCATTAGCTCAGACCTGGCAGAAACCAGTAGGACCCAGGTACACCCATCTACTGTCTGGAGAAGTTTGGCCAGAAGTGGTCTTCCTGGAAGAGTTGAGACAAAAAGCCATACCTCCAACATGGAAACAAGGCCAAGCAACTCAAGTATGCATGAAAATATAGGAACTGGGGTGCAGAAAAATGGCAGCTGGTCCCCTGGAGTCAAAATGTGTAATATTTGGCCGTAGCAGAAGTCAGAAGTCAGGAGAGCGGTATAGTAACGAGTGTCTGCAGGCAACAGTGAAGCTTGGTGGTGGTTCCTTGCAGGTATACGGCTGCTTTTCTGGAAATAAAGTTGGAGATATGCTCAGGATTAATGGTGTCCTAGATGCTGAGAAATACAGGCAGATAATTATCCATCATGCAGTACCACCAGGGCCCCAAATTTATTCTGCAGCAGGAAAACGACCCCAAACACACAGCCAATGTCATTAAGAACTATCTTCAGTGTCGAGAACAAGAAGAAGTACTTGAAGCGATGGTATGGCCCCCACAGAGCCCTGATCTCAACATCATCCAGTCTGTCTGGGACTACATGAAAAGGGATTACATGAAAATACAGAAGGATTTGAGGAAGCCTACATCCACAGAAGAGCTGTGGTCAGTTCTCCAAGATGTTTGGAACAACCTACCAGCCGAGTTCCTTCAATAACTGTGTGCAAGTGTACCTAGAAGAATTGATGGTGTTTTGAAGGCAAAGGGTGATCACACTGAATAGTTTACAGAATTTTTCCACACCTGCCTAAAAAGTTATATATCAAAGCAGAAACTGAGAGGTGCCATCTTGGTTTAGTACCATATCATGTCCAACAAACAGGAAGTGATAAACTATAAACCTTAGTCCTTTTTAGTTGCTAAACTGGAAATTACTGTATCTAGAAGTTTCAATTGTGTACAAACCAGCCACATATTTGTCATATTTGTAAACGGCAACCAACGTACATTTTCAGAATTTCTCATGAACCTCTTGATCACACATTCCCACCATCCTCCATAAATAACATCATCTGAAATATTACAATCTGACTTAATTAGCACTTTATCAAAACTAACCACAGAAAAATGCAAACTAGTCTACAAATAATTTAATAATATTAATAAATTTTATTCTTTTTTATGTCTGAGATGATAAACAGCTTCAAGTGGAATCTCTAAAATGAGTTATTTATCCAACACTGTAGCTGAAATTACATTACAAATCTCCTAAGTGATGTCCAATATGTAAAGGAATCGTGTTTTTGACCAGTTCTTTTTTTTTAATAAATCAGGCGAACTGGATTGCAAGTTCACCAGAATCGAAGACTATGTGTTGTCTATGCAATGTTAGTGTTATCATTTGGGAATTCTTGTGCAGTGCTTGAATTTAACCTCACCCTGAAGAATATCATCATTTGATGCCTATGCTTGACTAAAAGATTGTCTCTCCATCTCCCCTCCAGTCTCTAAGAGATTCTCCTCAAGATTATCTCTCTCGCGTGTGGTGGAGGTTCATCTTTAACTTCCTGGAGAGGAACGTTCGCTGCGTGGTGCCCTGTAAGTTCTGCTGGCCGTTTACTCTGCCCACCCCCTGCATAACCACCCCCTGCATAACCACGCCCTGCGGAACCACGCCCTGCGACTCGTACTCCAAAGTGCAGACGACCAGAGACGAGTGACACACACATGCACACACACATGCACACACACATGCACACACACATGCACACTGGGGAGAGAACATTACAGCTCACAGGCTAACACACTCAGCAGTATTTTAGTGACCAAGAGTGTATGTGTGTGCCTAAGTGCTTTAAATACGCTATATGGGGAAGAAGAGGAGTAAATAATTTATTTATAATGATTTATGAGTTTGTGTCTCAGCTGCATGCTGTTAGCATCACCATGGTATGTGTTTTTGACATTAATGAAGGACTGTAGTTTTATTAACATGTACTGTATTTTATTTAATTTCACTGTCAGTATCTTTTGCATTAATACTGTTTGTTAAAGAGTAATGTTTATTTGGCATGTTATATGTTAATGTAAAGTAATAAACTATTTTTCTATATCTCTGTGAATACAGACTGATTTAAACTCAGACTAGGTTTTCCTTTTTTTTTTTTTTGATGATGCAAATAGTTTCACCGGCTATGCAAACTAAAATGGCTACACACAAGTAAAAACACCACCTCATATTAAAAACAGCTACACTAACTAATCAACACAAACACGCAGCACATGTACATGCAACACTACACATACTAGACAATACTATTACAGCAATACATGATCCTTTAAAACGCTACACATTAGACAATACTACACTATGCAATATCAGTATTACACAGTATACAGCACATTATACAATGTCATGTCACTCAACAGTACACTATATATAATACCACCAACCAAATATTTTGTAAGGGTTTGTTTTGGGGGAAAGAAATTGACTTTCACACTCCAAAGCTGAGAACTGAGAATCTAAGGTCCATGGACCGGTATGTGAAATTAGATTTGGGATCAAACCGAAAAAACCCAAACAGGAAGCAGGAAACAACAAGTGACAGCACTGTCACTGACGCGCATATCACCTTAGTTTCAAGCGCTAACACTCATCAATCATTTTAATCTCTCTACTGCGTCACACCCTTAGTTAGAAATGTCACCCAGTCGGTGTGTCACTGATAACAGAGCAAACACTTGGCTTTCAATCAACACCAAACTATTCTGAAAGAATTCTGAACAAACTTACCTGTGTGTGTGTGTGTGTGTGTGTGTGTGTGTGTGTGAGAGAGAGAGAGAGAGAGAGCTTTATCAGCTGAACAGGCATCATAGAAATATGAAACATGACTCACAATACCGCATCCTGTATTACTGTAGATGAGTGAACAGTGTAACTCACACACACACACACAGTTCACATCACATTCATCTGAGCTAATGCTAATGTGAAGAGCTAATGTACTAGTCCTTCTCAAAAAATTAGCATAAAGTTAGTGATAAATTTCATTTATTCATTTATAAATTAGTGATAAAGTTCATTCTTTTCCATAATGTAATGATAAAAATTAGACTTTCATATATTTTAGATTCATTACACACCAACTGAAATATTTCAGGTCTTTTATT
>JAOVYV010000017.1:14679350-14690618 GCA_025674545.1 Hassar affinis | reverse complement strand
ACCTGGCCACTATCCTGCAAGAAGAATGGCTTAAATCCCTCTGACCACTGTGCAGGACTTGTAGATGTCATTCCCAATACGAATTGACGCTGTATTGGCCGTAAAAGGAGGCCCTACACCATACTAATAAATTATCGTGGTCTAACATGACAGGTGTTTCAGTTTCATTGTCTAACCCTGTATATACAGTATATGTGATCTAGAGAAACTCCTCCTGCTGTATCTGAATATTACCTTATGTCTAGAGAGAGAAAAAGAGAGATAAAATGTACATTTTGATCATCATCAGTCTAAACCCATTATTATTATTATTATTATTATTATTATTATTTATATGTACTTCTTTATAATAGTGTATCTTGTAGCTGTCTGTTCTTTCTTACTTAAAGTGCAAGTAGAAGTGAAGTGATGCCCAGTACTGAGTCTGTGCTGATATTAAACACTCACTTAACATTTATACATTATTAAATAATCAGACTTTAATGGAGTTTGTGTACAGTTCAGATCTGAGGTGAGGTCATGAATATACAGTACACAGAGCTGACAAGTGATTGGCTGAGGTGAGGTGAGGTATCTCTACATATGTATCTACACTCAGCTCCACATTATTAGTGTAACACAAGGTTTTATTATTTTTCTTTAAATGATAATCATAATTTTTTTGCAGAATACATATATAAATAGTTCATTTCTCTCATATATATTCAGTGTGAGAATAAGCTAATTAATCACAAATACATTTTTAAAACCAATCTTTACCAATTTTGTCAGTAATCTTTAGTATTTTCATATTTCATATATCATCTAATCTCCAAAATCACCTAAGCCTCTGAATCTAAACTGAATGTAAATTAATGTCTGATCTTCCAAACATATAGTTTTGTCTTAATAATCTAAAATATAAATCTCTGCCTCATTGTTCAATTCTATAACATACCAGATCTAATATCTGACTCCAAAACTAAACTTTTGCAGCTAATCTTCACAATCTGTCTTCTGACTGCACAGATTTCATCTGATCTTCTGGAATGAAACATTCCTGTGTATTCTTCTCATTTTTAATGTTCTATGTATAGTTTTCTGTCTAATTTTTCAATTTGAAAAATATTGTCTGATTTTTTTGTGTTGATTTTCTGATTCTATAGCACACCAAATCTTTGTTCTAATGTGTAGACATTTCATGTCTAATCTTTATAGTTAATAAGTTCATTTATAATCCTTTACATTAATAATATCTTATATCTATAAATCTATAAATTCATGTCTTGTGTCTAAACCAAACCAAAAGATTTAAATAATCACTTTTAGGATTTCTAGAATTTATACAGAATAAGTCATATTTATGATCTTCTCCAGCCTGAACTGGTTAGAAAGAGAAAAATTATGGGATAGATCTCTGCTGATGACTCAGAACCTTTAGAAGACATGGTGGAGATTTTATGGCGATAAACACCGACGTCGCTAGACCTGTTTTAGGGTGGCTACAGCCCCGTCAATAGTTTTTCCTATTTATTCTCTCTTATCCAAGTGTGCTGTCTGTCTCCATACCCAGGATGGAATGAAATTTTACACACCAGGACCTGGGGGAGGTGCCGCTGCCCAATAACGTCCCTGAAACCACCTATCAGTCGCACCGGTGTACTAACTGAATGCACTGTGTGTGAGGGAGAAGGGCTCTCTGTGTGAGTGGAGGGAGAAGGCTGTCTGAAGGCGAGATTCATTTCAACACAAAAATATTTATAATATTTGAATGTCTGTTAGAAACGTTAATTAGCCAAAATGAAAACTCCTTGATGCACTAGTGGTAACTGCATTATGCTAGCGAGGAAACCTGATGATTAATGAATGTAAAGTTAACCTACTGAGAAAGCCCATTAAACAGTTTGTGTATTAAACATTGCAGTATTTAGGGCAGACACGAATAGATGGCTTGTTCTCTCTTGATTTTATGACTCTACTGTATATTATACAGATACCTGTTTATAATAAGTTAATAGTTGATCATTACACAGTGTTATTGTTCTATCTGTAGATGGATATAGGAAACTTTTTTGTAAAGGAATTTTACTGTTTAAATAAAACAAATAAAGTTAATAAAGTTTAATTGGCATTTGATTTGTTACTAAAGTCAGGAAAGGAGAGGGAGGAAAAAGAGGAAGGAGGCTGTGACCTTGACTGGACTGAAGAACAGGTTTGATGGAGGTTAGTGATCAGGAAGAAAGAAAGCTAGTGGGCATTGTTTAAGCCAGAGAGTGAATTTGATTGTAGAGGTCTGTTACTCATTCTAGGCATAAACTAAAAGTTTTCTCATAATGATGTATTTGATGTATTTACTGGATTTAAGAAAAGTTTATATCAGTATTTGAGTAGTGGATGGATAGTAGTCAAGATCTGTATCTAATACACACTTTGAGTGACATGTCTCTCCATTTTGTATCCAGTTGTATGTTTTTCATTTTATGCCACTTTCATAATGCAGATGTTTTTGGGTCATTTTTTTATTCTCCTAGGGGCTTACGTCTAGACCCCCCTGGTCAAAGCTTATCAAAGACCCCCAGTTCATTAATCTCTAATGATGTCCATGATTTCTCAATTGCCCCTCGGGGATAAATAAAGCTTTCTGAATCTGAATGGCAATAAGGATATCGTGATTATACCATGATATATTATATAATCAATTATTAGTACATGTCCAGCATAATCACTGCTTTGTTGTACTCCATCTCTAAAGCAGCAGTACAATATATATATATATATATATATATATATATATGTCATTCACACAAACACAATGTACACATAGGTGAAGCAACAAAGTGAGGGTCATTTAAAAGGTAAGCGATAAAATATTAAACACCACACACTGAGGCACACACAGAAATTCACACATAAAGACAAATATTTGGTGTGAATAAAACAATAAAATAAGACATTACAGTCCTGAAAGCAGCCATACTGGAGTGTAGATTTCAGTAAATATTCTGAGTCTTCTTAACTATTTTTCATCGACACTGCACTGATACAAAATGAAACATCTCACACTTCCACTGGTCAGGGAGTTAAAACTGTTACATGACCATATGTGGGGGTGTCCTAATAACAATCATAACATGATTCAGCTATTCAACATCTAGCCATACTGTTTCACATCACTCATTATCCAAGCTGCAATACTACTACTGGGTCATGTGGGGTGCTGGAGGTTAGTGGAGTGCCTATCCCATCACTCATTGGGAGGAACGCAGACACAGTCACACCTAGGAACCGTTTACTAACTGATTCTCCAGACTGCATGTCTTTGGACTGTGGAAGGAAACCAGAGCTCCCTGAAGAAACCCACAGAGACATGCAACATGCAAACTCCACACAGAAAGAACCCTGCCTGGCCAGGGAATCGAACCCATGTACTTCTTGCAACGAGGCGACAACACTACCCTGCTTTATTAGTCGTCATGTTGATGAAGAGAACCAGTGGAAAAGTATGGAACTGTTCTTGATTAGACATTGAGATCAGCACAGTGCCGGTAACAAAAGCTTTATGATTGTCTAAACTGTGCAAGAACTTGCACTTAAACTAAAAATAACTCACCAGAAAAGAAAAATTTAAAGCTGCAGTATGTAACTTAGGAGGACTGGAGACTTGCAATATCACAGAAATCAGTGTTTCATTTTTGTTTTCACAATTTAGTCCCACCGCTAATCCCACCACTTGCGATCCGAGATCTTAAAAGCATTGTATCTTTCCAAACTTCTGCAAACGTTAGTGAGTGGCTAGCTGTGACTACCAGCCATGAGAAAGAAAGCCCCTCCCACTCAGAAAGCAGGACTGACTCATTAATGCTTCCCTTAAAGCTAATTTTTAACATTTTAAACATTTTAAAATGTTGGGTTTTTTTATTCATACTGCAGCTTTAGAAAATGGTATATTTATGAAAGCAGCCATGTTGGATTTTGCAGTGTGTCCAGCTCTCTGATTACTTTAAGCTCATTATTATTATCATAACAAATAAAAGAAGATAAAATTCAATAACATTTATACACCATTTCCCTATATTTATATATTATTACTAAACCCCACCTGCTGAGGTACAAGTTTGTATGTGCGTGTTTGTGTGTGTGTGTGTGTGTGTGTGTGTGTGTGTGTGTTCTAATGTCTCCTTTCTGCTAATGCACAGAGGAAATGCACTTTGGTGTGTATTTAAGACGAGCAATTTACTCGTCACTTGTTACAGTACTGTGATGATCAGGACGCCGCTGCTCCAACTCTAAAGGTCAAAGCTCAGGATGTGATGTGCCGGTTGCTATGGCGAGTTGACTGGAGTACCTTTCAGGCTGTTCAGCGCTGCGTGGATGCGGAAATGCAGCCGAGACTCCATGGAGTAATCCTTATAATTCGTCCTATATTCGTTAATCAAAACAGATCAAAAATCATTATTACAAAATCATTATTATTTTATTTGAATCTGTCAAGAATTATTTAGATCAATAAATCATATATTAATTAAACGTGATGTTAAGTATATAGCCTAAAACGTAATACTAGAATAACATTTAACATGTCATTTAAAAAAGTAATAACACATTTTATTTTGTGACTAATATTCACAATATATAAAAACTTAAAATAAAAAAATAGTTCCTTATATTTTTAAATAATACCACAATGCAGAAAATGTAATGTATTTTTTTATTTAATTCAAAATAATTACCAGTAATCTTAATTTAGTGAAATATATTTAACAATAAGTTATATGATTATGATTCAGCACATTATTAATACTTGTCTAGAAATGTTGTATTAATTTTTTTTTTCACTTTTCATTTCATTCATTTTTTTTAACATTTCATTTAAACCTTTTTTTAATATTTGTTATGGAATTAATAACTTGTAATTCAAGTTACTAGTACAGTGTGTGTGTATGTGTGTGTGTGTGTGTGTGTGTATGTGTGTGTGTGCGTGCACTCACTTGGCGTCTTCAATGAATCTGGTTGCCTTAGCAAAGTCTCCCTGCAGTTTGTAGAGTAAACCAAGCTCATAGAGAGTGAAAGGGATCAAATAATGATCATAACGAATCCTCTTCTCACTGTATGTACACACACACACACACACTTACTTCAGTATAGGCAATACACAAAAATCCTGACTGCATGTAATTAAACACACCCACACACCTTGCGAGTACGTGTGAGTAGCAGAGCTCTGCTTGGAGTAACCTTCCCAGATGTTTCAGACACAAACCCTTCAACATCTGCACCAAACACTCATCATCCTTATGATACTCTGTGGGCTCTGAGACACACACACACATGCACAACAACAGGGTTATAACGCATTCTGCGTGTGTGTGTGTGTGTGTGTGTGTGTGTGTGTGTGTGTGTGTGTGTGTGTGTGTGTATACACTCACTGGGATCATTCCTCAGTTGTTCCTCTGCTCTTTCTATAGTGATCAGTAGCGCCTCTGTGGCATCTGGCCTCTTCCCCACAATGGTGAACCCATTCCACACATACATCATTTCCTGTTACAGGAAAGCACTTAATGTTACATAACTTCCTGTCATTACAGTTACTGCTCATAAAGATAAACCTCAGAGGAACCAGCTAGTGACTTATAGTAATTACTGCAATAGTGTAATAGTGTGAATAACTATGTTCTACGGATTATGACTGTGAATGAGTTGGACACAGACATCTGAGAGTCCCAATTACACACACGCACTCAGCCCTTCTGATCTTGTTCATTTAGATACACTCATATCCAATAGCCAGTGTGTCTGTGTGTCTGTCTGTCTCACCAGTGCAGGGATGACCAGTTTAACAGGTTTAGCTCCTGAGTACCGACGAGCTTTCCTCACAGCAAACTTCTCAGTGGGGATGGACTTCCCGGCTAAACGCTGCTTCAGCCCCTCCACTTGCCTGCACACACACACACACACACACACACACACAAACAAAACACTTTTTTTGACCATTATTCCAAAAGCACATTTGTGAGGTCAGACACTGATGTTGGATGAGAAGGTCTGGCTCAGTGTCTCCACTCTAATTCATCCCAAACGTGTTCTGTCAGGTTGAGGTCAGGACTCTGTGCAGGCCAGTCAAGTTCTTCCACATCAAACTCGCTCATCCATGTCTTTATGGACCTTGCTTTGTGCACTGGTGTGCAGTCATGTTGGAACAGGAATGGGCCATCCCCAAACTGTTCCCACTGAGCATGAAATTGTCCAAAATCTCTTGGTATGCTGAAGCATTAAGAGTTCCTTTCACTGGAACTAAGGAGCCGAGCACACCTCCTGAAAAACAACCCCGCACCACAATCCCCCTTTCACCAAACTTTACACTTGGCACAATGCAGTCAGACAAGTACCGTTCTCCAGGCAACCACCAAACCCAGAGTCATCCATCAGATTGCCAGATGTAGAAGTGTGATTCATCACAGCAGAGAATATGTTTCCACTGCTCTAGAGTCCAGTGGCGGTGTGCTTTACACCTCTGCATCCGACGCTTTGCATTGTGCTTGGTGATGTAAGGCTTGGATGCAGCTGCTCGGCCATGGAAACCCATTCCATGAAGCTCTCCATGCACTGTTCTTGAGCTAATCTGAAGGCCACATGAAGTTTGGAGGTCTGTAGTGATTGACTCTGCAGAAAGTTGGCAAACTCCACTCACTATGTGCCTCAGCATCCACTGACCACACTCTGTCATTTTATGTGGCCTACCACTTCATGGCTGAGTTGCTGTCATTCCCAATCACTTCCACTTTGTTATAATGCCACTGACAGTTGACTGTGGAATATTTAATAGCGAGGAAACTGGACTTGTTGGACAGATGATATCCTATCACAATACCAAGCTGGAATTCACTGAGCTCCTGAGAGTGACCCATTCTTTCACAAATGTTTGTAGAAGCAGTCTACATACCTAGGTGCTTGATTTTATACACCTGTGACCATGGAAGTGATTGGAACACCTGAATTCAACGATTTCGATGGGCAAGTGAATACTTTTGGCAATATAGTGTATGTAATTATGTAAACAAATGAGATTGGAAGGCCTGAGTATGTGTGTATGTTACCTGAATAAGGCCACAATGTCCTCCCCAGTGTTCTTCACCTCGTCTTCACTCATCATGCTGAGAATAGCAGCTTTTTGATACATATAGATTGCCTGCAACAGAGACACAGACACACACACACACAAACCACATGAGATGTATTCCTAAAACCTCAAGGTTTATCATCTGTATACTGTCCACCAACACAAACCTCAAAAAATGAACTTTAACACAAACCTTAACATGAACTGCTGAGCCTGCTATGCATGTGACTCAACTGACCTTGTTTATGTCTGTTTCTACTGAAATAGGTGTACACGTGCACTACGCAGGGCAAAACATAACATCTATACTCCATGAAGTGCACTATATGGGCAGTAGGAAGCCATTTAGGATGTGTGTGTGTGTTGGGTGCAGAGGCATTTCGAGATATAGCAATTCAGTGTATCTGTATTTTTATTCCATTCATCTAGATGATTAGACTACTGATGTTGCAGATTTGGCCAATTTGCTTGTTTTATATCAGATATGAATATGATGGTACAGCTTGGGAAGACTTTCTGTTTTGTCAAACCTTGTAGACAAAAACTACAGCCATGACACACTGTAGCAAGGAAACTCCAGAGCACAACTCAGAGTCAGATATAAACAGTTTACTTAAAAAAATACAAGGAATAATTCCAGGCAGGCAGACAAAAACAACAGGAGAAGGCAGAGGCAAAGTCCAGTAAGGCAAAAAGAGGGTCATGGCCAACATGTGTAGGCAGAGTGGCATAGGTACACAGAGATCAGGCAGATTCAATGGGCTCTCCCACACAGGCTTTCCCTTTGGTGATGGGAAAAGGCCAGATACATTTTCCTAGACTCCATCCGCAGAAGAAGGTAATGTGTGGAAAGTCACACTATCTGGCCGGAGGAATACTGTGGTGCACAAGAACATCTACAGTTGGCTGCCTGCTTATTTTTTTGCAGGTAGAGATAGGTGGCATGGGCCTTGAGCCATGTGCAATGGCAGTATCTGATGAAGATCTAAACAAATGTCATGCTAGATTCTCTCTCCTATTCAGGGAAGGTGGTGGTTGTTGGGTGCACTGAAACAGGGCCCAGAGGAAGGGTCCCTGAGACGTGATGCCTCATTTTCCATCTCCTGCTTCATCCTCTCATTTTGGCCATTGGACTGTGGGTGAAAACAAGAGGATAAACTGACATTGACCCCTCAGCAGAATGGGAGGTGAACTGTGTGTCAGACACTATGATCAGTGGGAGAAGAAGTATAGACTGGTGAGCTGGAAAATGTGAGAAGCACACCAGAGTTCCCAATAGTTTAGTTCAGCATGATGATGTAGGCCAGTTCGGAGGAATTCTGTGGGGAATATGGAAGGCTGGAACTTCCTATGAAAGGGCAGGGAGCACTGGATCAGAAAAGGCCAAAATCTTCACCAGGGTAGTGCTCCAGGGAAGGCATGCAGGGTTCTGGAGTTGTTGTGCACGGCAAGGCGGGAGGAGACACGCTGGCTTTAGCAGGTTGTGGCCGTATCTGAGAAAGCTGCTCGGCCCATTCTTTGAGCTGGTCCTGCCAGAGAATGAGGTTGTTCATCTTCTCCATCATCAGGGTTAGGTGCTCCTGGTGATGGTGGAGAGTACTCACCTCCAACCTCCAAATCCATGGCCGTGGAGCTGGCTATGTCCGTCCTGGCCAGATTGTACTGACACGCTGTAGCAAGGGTACCCATGAGCACAGCTCAGAGACAGATGTGAAGGATAAGTGTACACAGGAAGCAGCAGAGGTACACAGGGAGCAGACAGAAGCAAAGTCAAGAAATTTATGAAAAACGGTCATAAACAAGGCAGGTAATGATAAGGCAGGATAGCTAATGCCCAGGGTACAAAGACAATATGGCAGCAAGTAGACGTAATGGGGCAGATATACTGTATATACACATAAGATGAGATGACAGGAGATGACAGGAGAGTCACAGCAAACAAAAAACCCATGTCACCCAGCTGTCACAAGCTAATCAATATTTCAGCTACTGAACATGTTTGTCCAAGAGAATGGACTCTAATGAAAAAAGTCTTTAGTCTGCACAGATGGTGCTAAGGCTATGACAGGTAGCCACACTCGACTACAATGCATTTTCACCTGTTGCAGCAAGCATATCCAACTCTTGCTTCAAACAGAAGTAATGTGGCTATCAAGAGGAAAAGTGCTTTCAAGGCTTTTCAAATTTCACAGTGAGCTCCAAATGTTCTTACAGGACATAAGCTTCACTTTATCAGACGTTTTCAAAAATACAGCATGGCAGAAGCGTGAATTTCATTTTGAGGAACATGCTCTCAAAGAACCATTAGGAAGCCTAAAGGTCGAGGAGATTAGGCTTTGAAAATGAAGACATTCAGTAAATCTACTCTTCTTTTCTTCTGAGATGAAATTGGAGATGGAAATATCTACCTGCCTTCTCCACGAAGTTATACACAGTGATGCTCCAACATATGATACGCACAGGCAGTGAAACTGCAATGTCAAGTCCCCTTTTTCACACCTGCTGTTGGACTCTTTTTTATTATGCGTGTGTATGTGCGTGTGTGCATGTGTGTGTGTGTGTGTGTGCGTTACTTTAGACCAACGGCTCTCTCTGCACAGTAGATCAGCGTAGCGGTATGCTTCACTCCACTGCTGCTGGAATGAATGACACCACATCAGTTCCCAGTAACACAGATGATGAATCTGACGCCACTGCTGCTGAGAACTAATACACTCCTCAAACTTCAGCTGCGCCTGGACATAGACACATACACAAACATACACATTAACTTTTATGGCTTTAAAGCATTCTATGCCTTGGCAGAATTTTAGCTCATCCATTGAATGAAAATGAAATGGAGAGACAGAAAGACAGAAAGAGAGAAAGAGAGAGAGAGAGGCAGACTATGACAGTGAGACAGGAAATTAGTATATTAGTAAGCACATAGATTAATGTATGTAATGTAATGTTCTATATTTTATAATGTTCTGTGAGTGAGTGTTTGTCTCTGACCTTTTGAAAATGTCCATGCAGTACAGCAATCCGTGCCATGTAGAACAGGATGATGGAACCCTGGGGAAAACACAGACACACACACAGACAGAGAGAGAGACAAACTGGTTAAGAGTATGGATTAGTTTTTAGTCTATTTTGTGTGTGTGTGTGTATATATATATATATATATATATGTGTGTGTGTGTGTGTGTGTGTGAGTGTGTGTGTGTGTGTTTTCTCACTTTGGGGAATTTGTCCACGTATGGTTCTAAAAGAGCCTCTGCTTCCACCAAGTTCCCTTCTCCAGTACCTAAAACACACCACACACATTTGCATGGACAGATTAATACATTAAAAACACACACAAACTGTTGCAATAATGTGCAATAGTGTAAAAGTGTAGATGAATGGAATAATGTAAAAATCTGTAACAGAGTAAAGTTTATAATTAGTGTCTAAACGTGTGTAATAGCATGCAATCGAGAATGTAATAAATGTGCAAAAGTGTCTGCGAAAATGTCTATTAGCACAGAGAAGTGTGTAATAACACACAAGTGTAAAACTGCAAAAATTGTAATGATGCAATAATGTACAGAAATGTATTATTGTGTGGAAAATAGATATTTATGTAACAGTGTAAAAGTGTACTAACGTAAAAGTGTATTAGCACATAAAAATGTCAGAACGTAATAGAGTGCAAAAGTGTATAACATTTTGTAAATGTAAACGATGTAATCCAGTAAAAAGTGTATTATAAGTGTAAATCAACTTGAAGTCAACTTGGCCTACTGTAAGAGTTTGCAGCAGTGTGTGTGTGTGTGTGTGTGTTACCGAGGATGAGGCAGACATAGGTGTGGTACAGCAGCAGTGTTAACACACACAAGATGGATCTTAGACTGTGACTCGCTGCTCCTTCTCTCAGCTGAGCCAGTCCAAACTCCTGTACACACACACACACACACACACACACACACACACACACACACATACATACACGTACACACAGATTGTGCTCCCATTTCTTTAAGCACCACCATAATATCAGAAAGTGTAAAATGTGGAAAACCATGAGATGACGTTAGTGTGTGTGTGTGTGTGTGTATGTGTGTGTGTCTTACTCTGTTCCCTGAGAAGCCAATGAACTCCAGCAATCGGAGGATTCGGGCAGGCATTGGAATTGTGGTTGGAGTTTATGT
>JAOVYV010000017.1:14629718-14639898 GCA_025674545.1 Hassar affinis | reverse complement strand
TGATGGTGATGACAGTGATGATGATGACCGTGACGAGGATGATGGTGATTATGATGATGACAGTGATGACAGTGATGGTGATGACAGTGATGATGATGACCGTGACGAGGATGATGGTGATTATGATGATGACAGTGATGACAGTGAAGATGATGACAGTGGTGGTGATGATGGTGATGACAATGATGATAATGACAGTGACAGTGATGATAACAGTGGCGGTGATGATGGTGATGACAATGATGATGACAGTGGCGGTGATGATGGTGATGGTGATCACCATGTGACATGTGGACATTGGTTGTTTCATGTGACAGTGAAAATATTTTCTTTTCTCTTTGCACTCACATGATGTCTCTGAAGGCGATCAGAGGGCATGTGGAACATCAGCCACAATCCAGCCATCTGTTTAACTCTGTGTTTAATAAAATAAGCGTGAAGATAACTTTCTACACTCTCTGCCTTCCAGTGTAAATACAGTGTAAAAATAACGCAGTGTTTCCTGTGTATGCTCTTTGTATCACTCTCATGTGTCCTCATTTCCACTCTGCTCTTTCTCACACACTCTTATTTTGTTTTTTATTGTTTTTCCCTGCTGTCACGTGGTCATGGCTGCACACGGCTTTGTGCTTAGCAAGCATTACAATCTAGACATAGAGATTGAGGATGTGGCCAAAATATCATATCACAATACTAGAAGATAGCAGTACCATACAGTGCCATAAAAACTGTGTTTAATGACACTTTAATGTACAGAAATAAATCAACATTGAAAAAGTACAAGGAAAAAGGATTTAAAACAGAACAGTGCTTTAATAAGATAAGATATGATAATCCTTTATATTCCTTTATACAGACAGGGACATTTGCAGTGTTACAGAAGCAAAGGGGATAGCACAATTGTAAGAAACATCAATAAAAAAGATACAAAAATAAAAACTACACAGAGAGCAAAATAGATAAGAAGTAAAAACGGGGCAGTGTAGCTCAGTGGTTAAGGTGTTGGACTACTGATCAGAAGGTTGTGAGTTCAAATCCTACCAGAGCCAAGCTGCACTGCTGGGCCCCTGAACAAGGCCCTTAACCCTCAACTGCTGTGTAAATGAGCTTACTGTAAGTCGCTCTGGATAAGGGTGTCTGCCAAATGCCATAAATGTAAATGTAAAAAAAACAGACAGTGTACAGTTTACTGAATTGAGTGAATTGTCAGTGGATTGTCAGATATTAAATTAGTAGCACAACTTACTAAACATTATATAGAGTAATATAAACATGTAAGCATGATCTTGCACATGAATGTCATAGAACAAATGCCATAGTAAATCTGTTTTTTTACTATACACTCACGAGCAGTTTATTTAGAACACTATATAAATACTGTGTAAGGCCTCCCTTTGTGCTCAAAACAGCCTTCATTCTTCATTCCACAAGATGTTGGAAATATTCCTTTAAGATTCTGGCCCATGTTGACATGACTGATTCACACAGTTCCTGCAGATCTTTTAGGTGCACTTGCATGATATGACTCTCCTGTTCTACAACATCCCAAAGGTTTTCTGCTGGATTCAGATCTGGTGACAGGGACTGCCACTGAAGAACACTGAACTCATCGTCATGTTCATGACACCAGTTTGAGATGACTTTTCCTTTGTGGCATGGTACAATATCATGCTGGAAGTAGTCAGAGTGTCCTCCATTAGGGCTGCTAGCTTAGCCATCATTCTCCTTTCTCCCACCACTTCCACTGTTTTGAGGGGGCATCCTGGAACAGAGTTGACCTTCTCTATTTAGTCTATTCAGTCTCTTTTTATCAGCAGTTGAGATGCTGCTGCCCCAGTAGACCACTCCATAGAGAATGGCTAATGACCAACTGCACTCATAAAGACCTGAGTCTCCTCAGTAAGTGCAGTCTTCCCTTTCCTCTCATATATAGTGCATTATTGCTGTCAGTCAATTCCAGTTTATTATTCAAGTGAACACCAGGTGCACCATCTAATATCTGCTCCCTGGGTGTTCACTGGCTTAAGAGGAGAGTGTTTGCATTTGTAGAAGTACACCACCAGTTATTTTTTCCCCTTGCATTCATCTGGAGGGATTTCCATTGGCACCAATCTGCAAAGCTCCAGATCAGTTCTCTGGACTCCCTATCGTCCCTATCTGTGATTAAGTTTACTATTGCAGAGTCCTCAGAGTGGTTTGCAGTTAGCTGAGTTGTGTTTGAAGTCTGCAGGCTAGAGAGTGAAGAGAAACAGAGCCAGTACTTTTCCCTGCAGTTCTCC
The DNA here is from genome assembly GCA_025674545.1 of Hassar affinis. Classification (NCBI taxonomy): domain Eukaryota; kingdom Metazoa; phylum Chordata; class Actinopteri; order Siluriformes; family Doradidae; genus Hassar; species Hassar affinis. The sequence goes on along the minus strand of JAOVYV010000017.1, from coordinate 14,637,619 downwards.
CATGCTACAGACAGCTATGTCAGACTCACAGTCACAGTGGTTAGTTGGTTAGGTAGTCCAGGATCCATGCTCTGAGATGGTGGTCCACCCCTGTTTGCTCCAAATTGTCCCTCAGATTCACGGGTTATGGAAGGCGCTGGAGAAATAAAACACATGATACTCATAGTGCTCCTAACTTTTTCCAGGAGAGACAGATCTGTATAGGAGGTAGATGATAACGTCCTCCACCTCAATGCCAGTTAGAATGGTGAACTGTAGCAGGTCCATTGATGTGCTCACCAGTGAGTGGAGATGCACAAGGGCTAGCCAGTGTATTGGAACATAATTTATCATGAAATGGATATAATGATATTGCGCTGTCTGTACAGGATCTAGAATGTAATGACAGATGTTTCAGAGGTGAAATCAGCAGTAATGTGGTTAGAGCTGTAGAACAGTAGACATTAGATTGCTGTAATATTATAAAGGTAAGTCACAAATCTTTAAAGAAGGGAGATTATGGAGAAAAATTATACACTTTTGTGACAGCATTTTGTGGAACTTAATGTCAACAACATGGACATGGACATGCCTTCTTCTTTTTACTAATATGTACACCTGAAACCCCCTTGAAATAAACTTCCTGCAAACATTTTTAACATTTGATAATCTAGGAATGAATGGATACAGGAATGGACAACCCAAAACCATAACACGTCCACTACCAAGGGATGGAGGAATAAAAATGAAGGTTTTCATGTAACTCACTGTTACAGATGATATTATTACAGATCAGACCCTGTGCAGCTCATAAAGGTCTTAAATGCTTGAAATCTTAGGACTCTGGAATACTGATGTAGTGATTCAAGGATATTCTTTGTCTTTCCTCAGAGTGTGTGTGTGTGAGTGTGTGTGTGTAAGAGAGAATGGTCCCAAGACCATCTTCAGGTGAGTTATGGGGTCTACATCTGATGCCCCCCCGTATTTTGGTGGATTGCTGTCTACCCAACGGGATGCTTGTCAGTCTGGAGTGTTTACGTGAAGCTCCACTCATCAGCATCAAACAGCAGCTTTTCACTGAGGCCCGCAAATACCCCCTCTTTCACCTCCTGCAGGTAAATACCATTATCAAAAACCCCCTCTACTACATCTTTCAGGTAAACACCCTCCCCAAATACCCCCTTTAACACACCCTGCAGGTAAATACCACTCCTGCAGGTACATACATTTGCTATATACCCCCTCTACCACCTCCTTTAGGTAAATAGTCTTGTAAAATACTTCATCTACAACATGCTGCAACTAAATACCCCCCCTGCAGGTAAATAACCCCTCTTGTACACCCTACAGGTAAATGGTTTGGAAAGGTGATGCATAATAAATGTATCATATTTAAAAACAATGGTTCTGTGTGTCTGGTAGGAGGAGTCTTGCTACATCTTTGTGGGCGTGACCCAGGAGGCAGAAAGGGAGGAGTTCTATGATGAATCACGAAGACTGTGTGACCTTCGACTGTTCCATCCTATCTTAAAGGTCATCGAACCTCTCGGCAACCGAGAAGAGAAGATCCTAAACCGTGAGATTGGTCAGTGAATGTTTTTGTGTGTGTGTGTGTGTGTGTGTGTGTGTGCTTGTGAGATGATGTGTTTATATATATTTTTTATTTAGGCTTTGCTATAGGCATGCCAATCTGTGAGTTTGAGCTAGTGAAGGACTCTGAGGTGCAGGACTTCAGGAGGACCATCCTGAGTGTGTGTAGGGAGGCGATGGAGGAGCGTGAGAGAGGAGGACCACACACTCATGCTCTGTATGTTTACCCGCCCAGTGTGGAGTCATCACCACAACTACCACAACACATCTATGCCAAACTTGACAAAGGTGTGGGACAGTCCCTCTATACAAGTGCTTGTGAATGAACTGTTACTATCAACTACTACTGAACTGTTAAATCAACTGAATCAAATAAATCAGTACCTTCTAACACCTTCTGACCATTCAGAATCAGAATTCAACAGTACTGTGAGGTAAATTCTCTGTGTCCCTGTCTATGCAGGACGCTTGATCGTGACGATATGGGTAGTGGTGTCTCCGTCTAATGCCAAGCAGAAGTACACGCTGAAGATCGCTCACGACTACATGCCAGAGCAGCTGATTGCCGAGGCCATCAGGAAGAAGACGCGCAGTATGCACTTGTCAGCCCAGCAGCTCCGTCTGTGTGTGCAGGAGTACCAGGGTCAGTACATCCTCAAGGTGTGCGGCTGTGATGAGTATCTGCTGGAGAAGTACCCACTCAGCCAGTACAAGGTAAGGATGGTGTGTGTCTGTGTGTAGAGAGTAATTACAGGAGAGACAGAACAGGGGAGTTGAAGATCTTTCACTAACTGTATTCTGTGCATGTGTTTGTGTGTAGTATATCCGCAATTGTATTATCGTGGGGAAGCTGCCACACCTCATGCTGGTCAGTAAGGACAGTGTGTATGATCAGCTGCCATGCAGTGGTTTCGTTACTCCGTCGTACAGCCGCCGCACGCCCCAGCCGAGCCCGAGCCCCGGAGGGAGTGACCTCGCTAACCCCCGCTCGCTCTGGACCTTCAATGCTCACACTCCACTCCGCATCAGGCTCATCTGCGCCACTTATGTCAATGTCAACATCCGGGACATTGACAAGGTGAAGCTTTGGTTGCGTTCTGAATTTTTTTCTTATTATGTTTTGTAATGTTTTATATGATGATTCCCCAAATTATCTAAAACTATTATAAATGTTAGTAACATTAACAAACCGTCAGATTATTTTACATTTCTTAGCCGCTTGTCCCTCAGGTATCGTCATCCACAAACTAAACATGGGTTTGCACAATAAAATCTGTGAAATATGAATCTGACCAATCAGTGACATCCACCCCAGTAGTTCCTGTTCAACGTACTCTGAAGCAGGGTGTAAAAAGAAGTTTCAAAAGTCTCAAAGTTAATGACTAGTTTCTTTGATTACTGATTGAAAAAGTTCATGAAAATGTTTCTGGGTGCCTGGGTTCCAGAAAAGGTTCCCAGATGCACTCGTTCCTCAGCTCCTGCATTCCCAAAGGTATATTCTGAGTTCAGAAAAAGATTCTTGGGTCTCTCTTGGTTTTGGAAGAGGTTCCTGGGTTTCTAAGCTGTTGGAAAAGGTCCCTGGGTTTATTAAAAGGTTCCCAAATTCTTTAAACATTCCTGGGTAAAGATGCTTCCTGATACAGGAAGAAACCCAGGAAACAGTAGGTAGGAACAAGACTCTATGACACAAAATTATTCATATGTTTGTGTAAAACAGCACAATGTTATTTAGAACAGTGTGCACATTTGTGCAACATTGAACACATATTTACTCCTCTGTGTGTGTGTGTGTGTGTGTGTGTGTGTGTATGCATGCTTGTGTGTGTGTTAGATCTACGTGAGGACTGGTATATATCATGGAGGAGAACCTCTATGTGACAATGTCAACACTCAGAGAGTCCCATGTTCCAACCCCCGGTAACACACACATACATAAACACACACACACACACAAATATATATGTTCTAAACAACACACACAGTGTATGACTTGCTGTTTTCTGTGTGCATATGTGTGTGTAGGTGGAATGAGTGGCTGATGTATGATATTTCTCTGACTGATCTCCCACGTGCAGCCCGTCTCTGTCTCTCAATCTGCTCCGTCAAGGGTCGCAAGGGGGCTAAAGAGGTTTCAGATATGAGCTTTCTGACCTTTTATCCTAGCATTAGCCTAGAACAAGCCATGGTTTCTAAACCATTTGTCTGTGTGTGTGTGTGTGTGTGTGTGTGTGTGTAGGAGCACTGTCCCCTAGCCTGGGGGAATGTGAATCTGTTTGATTATAAGGACACACTGGTCAGTGGTAAAGTGGCCCTGAGTCTGTGGCCTGTTCCACATGGTCTAGAGGATCTGCTCAATCCCATCGGTGTGGCAGGATCCAACCCCAACAAGGTGTGTGTTTTCACTGTTCTCTCCCATTGCAGTTTCACACACAAAGAATATTTAATACCGCTAATGATATCAGAGTTTACATGTAATGAACATGTGAACATCTCTCTCTCTCTCTCACTCTCTCTCTCTATCTCTCTGTGTGTCTGTGTGTCCCTGTAGGAGACTCCATGTGTAGAGTTGGAGTTCCCCTCCTTTAATCACACAGTGGCTTTTCCTGATGAACAGCTGATTGAGGAACATGCCAACTGGATCATATCCCGAGAGCTGGGATACAACTACTCCCTCAGCCTAGTAATACTGATTACTCTAAACACACACACACACACACACCACACCAGCTGTCTATCACTCACCAACATCTTAGCGTATACTCACACGAGGCAATCCATACTGTACCCCTACAAGTCTGTCCCCCAAAAGTCCAGATCATTTGGCTAGTGTGAACGCTCTGCACTGTGCCCAGGCATGGTGTGCTGAACTGTGCCTGGGTGCACTTGAGGGCTTGGCCCCGGGCACAGTTCAGTTGGACTTGAGCACGGTATGCATAGTGTGATCACTATTTGTGCCCGGTCGTCAAAGATGACATCAGTTGTGCAACTGTCTTGTGACTTAACAAACATGTGAATTGAAGTCAGCAAATAAAGTAGCAAACTCCTCCCTCAACATCAGCTGCCTCCATAAAAAAATTTTTTTGTATGTGCTGCACAAGTGGCTGAAAATCACTGCATTGAATTAATTGAAATATCTAGGCAGCCCTGAGAGGGCTGTTAGTCAGTGCACACACTTCAAAAAAGCAAAATACATTGTACAAAAGTCCATTGTACAAGGTAACCATGCCTATTGTAAGTATGCCTTCAATGCCTGTGTGTGTGTGTGTGTGTGTGTGTGTGTGTGTGTGTGTGTGTGTGTGTTCAGAGTAATCGGTTGGTGTGTGACAGCTCCATCTCTCAGGCAGAGGCTGAACAACTTCGTGCTCTCTGCAACCGAGACCCACTCTATGAGCTCTCAGAGCAGGAGAAAGACTTTCTGTGGAGACATCGGTACACACACACACACACACACACACACACACACACACACACACACAAAGACATACACACACCTAAAATTTTAGATCTATCTCAATGCTGCAATGTCAGGATGTCTCGAACATTAGGTTACTGTGTTTTGTGTGTGTGTGTATGTGTGTGTGTGTGTGTGTGTACAGACATTACTGTGTGAATATCCCAGAAAGTCTTCCCAAGCTTCTTCTCTCTGTCAAATGGAACTCAAGGGATGAGGTGTCACAGGTAAACACACGCACACCCACAATAAAGAACATTCTACATGAGTGACAGAGAAAATGTATTTATTAAAACAGTCTGGATTGTGATTGGTCAGAAGGTGTTGATTAATTTCCTGTAATAGCAGCTCTGACATTAGTGCAGCTGCAAATCACAGGTTTATGTAAATGTGATTGTTCTAAAAAGGTATTGTTTCTATAGTAACAGCCCTTTCACAGGGACTCGTACATGACAAACTGATTTAAACATTGTTGATGTGGTGAAGTTTTGTGTAAGGAGAAATGTGTTAATTTAACATGTCTGGAAAGAGTGTCCAGTGTCAGTGCTGCATTTATATTTAACTATGAACTATTTTATCTGTTAACTACCTGTTGTTCTCTTTTCCTCTTCTGTGTGTGTATGTATGTGTGTGTGTGTGTGTGTGTATGTACTTGTGCATGTACATGTGGGTAGATGTACTGTCTGCTCCGTGATTGGCCCCTCATGCAGCCTGAGTCAGCTCTGGAGTTGTTGGACTGTAATTTTCCTGACCCAATGGTGAGAGAGTACGCTCTGCGTTGCCTCATGCAGGGACTCACTGATGACAAGATCAGCCAGTACCTCCTGCAACTTGTCCAGGTGTGTGTGTGTGTGTGCATACCATAACATTTTATATCTTTGACGGTCCCCACAAGGATAGGAATATCTGACATTTTTTACCTTGTTGGGACATATTGCTGGTAAGGAAAAGGGCTTTTTTTGTTTTAGTGTTTAATAAAAAAATAAAAGAGCCAAACACTGCCTTTTCATTAATGAGGTTAAGGTTAGGGTTGGGGTTAAGCATAGTATTAATTAGGTGCATTAATAATTAGTCTGATTTGGCTTAGTGTGTGTATGTGTGTGGGTGTGGGTGTGTGTGTGTGGGTGGTCCCACCTTTGTTCTGGTCTCTGTCCTTGGGGTAACAGTATATATGTGTGTATATGTGTGTGTGTATGGGAGTAACAGTATATATGTGTGTATATGTGTGTGTGTGTGTGTCCATGGGGATAACAGTATATATGTATGTATATGTGTGTGTGTGTGTGTCCATGGGGGTAACAGTATATATGTGTTTCTATGTGTGTGCTGCAGGTGCTAAAGTATGAGATGTATCTGGATAATCCTCTGGCTCGGTTCCTCGTTAAGAAAGCTCTGACCAATCAGAGGATAGGACACTTCTTCTTCTGGCACCTGAAGTGAGTGAAATTTCATACACACAGACACACACACAGATCACCACACTGAGGAAGAAGAGGATAATAATATGTGTGTGTATAGGTCGGAGATGCACAATAAGACTGTGTCCCGGCGGTTCGGTTTGCTGCTGGAGGCATTCTGTAGGTCATGTGGGATTTACCTGAAACACCTGAACAGACAGGTGGAGGCCATGGACAAGCTGGTGAACATCACTGACACACTGAAACACGAGAAGAAGGACGAGACGCAGAAGGTAAAACATACCTGTCTCACTTCCCCTACAAGCACACATCTGTCTCAGCTCAGCTATTCACATCTGTCTCAACTCATTATATACACACCTGTCTCATCTACAAATACCTGTCTCACCTTACTTATACTTTCCCGTCTCACCTCAATTACACGCACACACCTGTCTCATCCCCGTATGTCTCTGTATGACTTATGCTGTGTTCTGATTTGTGGATGAGGTTGAAGGTGGACTGTGATTGGCTTTTTCAGACACAGATGAAGTTCCTGGTTGAGCACATGTCCCGTCCTGATTACATGGAGGCTCTGCAGGGATTCGTCTCACCTCTCAATCCTGTGCACCAACTCGGTAACCTCAGGTACGCACACACACACACACACACACACAAACACACACAAATTGTGATCACAGCTCCCTCTCCTGAGCATTTAACAAAGTATGGATCTGCTATCTGTATTTTTCTTAATATTTTCATTAACAAAAATGGTCTGTATTGTTGTGTGTGTATGTGTGTGCACATGTATGTCAGGTTGGAGGAGTGCAGGATCATGTCTTCAGCAAAGCGTCCTCTCTGGCTGAACTGGGAGAATCCTGACATCATGAGCGAACTTCTGTTCACGAACAATGAGATTATCTTTAAAAATGGAGATGGTGAGAGTGTGTTTTCAGTGTGTTAGACAATTTGATTCAGCTCCTCACTGAGTTCTTTTTTCTAAAGTGACTTATCTACCTTCTAGTAATGAAATTACATAACTTTAAAATTCATTAATTCATTATGTAAGACGCTTTATCCTACTACTGCATTGTGAAAGGTGCTGGAGTCTATCCCAGCACACATCGGACAGAGAAATACCCTGGACAGGTCGCCAGTCCATCACAGACAGTGTTTCTGTAGGATTTTGACCAAATGACACTGCAGGAGTGATGACATTGTTGATATGTGATATTGTGATGACGTGGTGTGTGTTACAGATCTGAGGCAGGACATGCTGACTCTACAGATCATTAAAATCATGGAGAACATTTGGCAGAATCAGGGACTCGACTTGCGGTGAGACTTTCAAACCAATATATACAGTATATATATACTGTATATACAGGTGTTAGACAATGAAATTGAAACACCTGTCATTGTAGTGTGGGAGGTTTCATGGCTAAATTGGACCAGCCTGGTGGCCAATCTTCATTAATTGC
>JAOVYV010000017.1:14570814-14583072 GCA_025674545.1 Hassar affinis | reverse complement strand
ACTGAATACCACTTCATACGTCCAAATATCAGACAAAGTGTAAAAGAGAAGAACTTTTACGTTGTGTAGTTTAAAGTAAAGCCCACAGGCGTTGCACACGGGTTCGCCGCTGGCGTTGCGTCTCCACAGCGTGGTGGTGCTCGTCTGGCAGTTGGCGCACTGAGTCCCTGCCCTTTTACTCACAACCTACAGAGAGTGAGAATAGAATCAAGCAATAAAATAAGACTATTAAGGAAATATTTGCAACCAGAACTCCGTCCTCTGCTTGTCGACCATTCCAAAGCCGTACCAGTCTCTTTCTAGGCCGGATCAGAGGTCTGTTTTGTCCGTTCATCTTGTGGTACAGTCCGCAGGCATTGCAGAGGTAGTGGCCCGTGTTATCACGTCTCCACAGAGGAGTGGCAGTGGCTCCGCAGTTCACACACTCCCTGGTTTCTGGGATGAAAAGCAAAAAAAATGCAGATTTACTTGAAATGAAATAAATAAATGAATTGTTAAGTAAAGTAATGCAGTAATTGATCAATTTATTATGAATAATACTATTATTCAACGCTCTAAGGACAGAGTGTGATGCAAAGACGTGTTTTATTCCTCTTTTACCACAGGAAGAATACCAAATTATGATTTGTAATGATTTTAAAATCATTACCTATAATGAAAGTTGTAAGTTAGCTGTTACTATAGCAACAATAATTAGAACAAGTGCATTAATATAAACCTGTGATTTTACTTGTTAGAGCTGATAGACAATTAATCAATATCTTCCAACCAATCAGATTTAAGAATTCAACATCACTGACACATGTCTGTTCCAGTGCATATATGTGTGTGTGTGTGTGTGTGTGTGTGTGGGTGGGTGTGTGTGGGTGTGTGAGAGAGAGAGAGCGAGAGAGGGTCTTCACCTGTAGGAGAGAGAGTCATCTTGCCTAGTTTCGGGGAGAATGAGGAGGGTGAGTAGAGACCGACGCTGCTGAAGTCCTGAGCTGGGTTGCTGTAGGAGCTGTAGTGTCCTAGAGAGTGTGTGTGAGTGTGTGTGTGAACCTGTGGCGGCCCGTGATCGTGTGGATACACACCACCTCCGCCGCTGACATGGTTGATGGTGTAAACTCCCCCCACGCCCTCAGTACCCGCCGCAGGACTGACCCTCTCGCCTTTCACGCTGTCCTTGCAGTCCAGACCCGGAGGGTGGAGCTCAGACCGAGGGGCCCTGATGGAGGACAGAGGGATGGATGGATGGAAAGGAGAGGAGGTAGAGGAGCTGTGGGGAAGCCCCGGGGTCCTGCTGAAGGTCCCGGCATGCCAGGAGGAAGGGGATGATGGGTAGGGGCTAGACAGAGAGTGAGCACTGGAGCCCTCTAGCCACGACAGGCCACTTAGAAAAGGAGAGGAGTAAACCTGTCGCACTGAAGAAGAAAAAGAAAAAGAGAGAGAGAAAGAGAGAGAGAAAGCAAGAAATGGAGATGTAGGCAGTGAGACAGGAAGGAGGAAGGAGAGTGAGACACCGAAACAGTGAGAGAGAATGAAACAGAAAGAGAGAGAAAGAGAGACCGAGAGGGAAAGAAGAAGAGAGAGATAAATATATTTACTTAATAGAAATATGAATATATTTAGAGAAACTGAGTAAGATCTTTATTTCATCGAGGAAGGTTTGGACGTTATCGTGAATAATGAAAGCAGGGCGCATTTTTGCAGCCAGCTGTCCTTGGTGTTCAGACAGAGCTCGATCTGAAACCGCTCTCCGAGAGCTGTGACGTTGTTGTGATCACATGCACAAAACAGGAGTTTCTGTGAGACGGCTCGGAAGAGCGAGAATGACCAAATGCTGAGTCATAAACAGACCAAGACGTATGAAAATAAACTAATAATACCACCAAGCTCAAAGCATGTCAGGGATATGAAGAAACTATCTTTGGGCAGTGCAGGTGTTTCCGCTGCTCTTCTTCACGCCCTGATGTAAAACATTAGAAGCGGAAGGAAACGTAATGGCTTTGGTTACGGCTTTGGTCCAGTCCCGCTCCTGCCACAGAGCCTCTGTCGGACCACAGAGAAGAACCGTAACTCTCAAACGCTCAGCTTTAACTGAGCCCTGCTTCAACTGTAGTGTAAAATGTATAACATTTAAAATACAAAAGTAAGTGTGACAGATAAAGTCTCCAGAAGAGCTGGGGCAGCTGTGGTAAAACTTACAGCTGATTACTGTACAGTACATCTTAATAAGGCACATGCAAAGACGCCTTCGTCTTTATGTTATAATGATGAAGATGTTTCTACGTAAAAGAAAACACTACTGTGTAAAGTAAAGTGCAGTAATCAGTAATAAACTACAGGAAGTCCATATATGGTGTGCCTTTTTCTTAAACAATGTTCCAGGTGTTTCACAGCATGTGCAGTTTTATTTTATGAGGAAATATATAAAGCTAGTAAGTGTTACTGAGCGTCTTGGAGAATCTGCCACGGCTCTTCTGGAGACTTTGACTGTCACACTTACTTCTTTTTTTTGCATGCAAAACCCGGCAGGCTTCGTTATGTATTCAGTCTGAAAAGTGCTCCGTTATGTTATGTAACGTGTTGCTGTTTAATTTTTGGTTGGAAATCTAAAATCTTTTTCATAGGGTGCCTAAGACTTTTGCACAGTACTGACTGTCAAATACATTGTGTGTGTGTGTGTGTGTGTGTGTGTGTAGACAGAGAGAGAGAGAAAGAGAGAAAGAGAGACAGAGAGAGAGACAGAGACAGAGACAGAGAGATTTGTCAGGACCTAATTAAAACCGGCATGATAATCCTCACAACATAAAGTACTTTGTTAATTAACAAAAGCAATATACTTATAACAACAGTATACTTTACTTATGCAATACTCATATACTTTAACAACATAAAGCATAAAATAATTTACTTGTGATTTCAGGTCAAGGTCAGGTTTAGGACTAGGTGTAGAAAATTAGTATTATATATAAGACTAGTTTTATACATACAGTATCCTGTATATGAATATTGTTGTGTAATTTCAAAAAACAGACACGACTCATAAGATTTGTGGTATTAAAAAATGCTGATCTCTACACATTATAATAATTAAATTGTTCCTTGTTTTTATTTTGTATCCATAATATTCCTGAATCTTATCAGGTCATATACAATCTATGAAACTCCCTGCTACCAGGTCATCTAAATGATCAGAAAGTGAAAATTATGGCAGGTTTATTACAGGCTTCATAAATAAGTAAATTTAATTTAAAAAAAAAAACCAGAGTTTTTTTATTTTCTGGAAAATTGACTTTAATTGTAACCATTTAAAATAAGCTTACCTAAATAAAAAAATACTTAAATAGAGATATTTAGAAAATATATATTTTGTACCCTTTGAAATTTTTTTTATATTATTTTAACTTACATTTTCAAAAGTTCTTTATTTTTCTGATGATAAATAGCTAAATACACTTTGCCTTAGTTTAAAACAAGGGCTGCTGAGAAAGCCACACCCAACTCAGGTTTTATTTAGAAAAAGGAAGTGTATGCTGACTAAAATAATTTCTTAGAATCTAATAGCCTGGTTCTTAGAAACTAATACAATGCAATATGGGGATTTTCTGTGTAGATGTCCTTAACTGCAATTCAGTAAAGACTGAATTTTAAAGTTTTTTAAAGTAATTTTAAAGTTTACACAAGTGATAAGAGGATTATCTGATAAAACAAACTTTTTAAAGTGTGAACTTATTTTTAAGGTGTACATGAATGTTTTCTTGTCTCGTTGGGGACCAAACTGTAACCAGAACTGGAATATCTGATGGAGTTGTGTAGACAGTCTCCATGAGGACAGCAGTTGTATTTGCTTAGGTTTAGTCTTATTTTTAGGGGTGTGTGTGTGTGTGTGTGTGTGTGTGTGTGTGTGTAGGAGACTGTGCCACCCTAAGCTGGTGCAGATCTATGGTGTGTGTACGACGCAACATCCGATCTGCATTGTGCTCGAGTTCATGGAGAACGGTAGTCTGCTGGAAGTACTGCGTCACCATGGCAACAGTCTGAAGTGTGTGCGGCTGTTGGCCATGTGCCAGGACGTGTGTGAGGGCATGCAGTACCTTGAACACAACAACTTCATACACAGAGACCTGGTATACACTGCTTGTGGTTACATTTTGGTGTATATATACTGTACATATAGTTCAATTAATACATAATTATTTATATGTATATATTTTATGTATATATTTTCGCCTTATATATTATTTAAATACTGTGTGTATGTGTGTGTGTGTGTGTGTGTGTCACCTCCAGGCTGCAAGGAATTGTATGGTGAATGACAAGAATGTGGTGAAAGTGTGTGATTTTGGCATGGCAAGGTCAGACATGCTCATTTATTCACACAGACACACACACAAACACACACACACATACACACACAAAATGTCTTTATTAAAAGTGTGTTAAATGTATTTGTCGTGTGTGTGTGTGTGTGTGTGCAGGTACGTGTTAGATGATCAGTACACAAGCTCGCTGGGCTCCAGGTTCCCGGTGAAATGGTCTCCACCTGAAGTTCTGCACTACAATAAATTCAGCAGCAAATCAGATGTCTGGTCCTTTGGTATGCGCAAACACACACACACACACAGACACACACACACATGCACACACATTACAAATTACAAAGTAAATTCAGTTCAGAGTAAACAGGACTTGTGATTAGATTTGCTCACAACAGCTGCTGTTGTGTTTCTCTCCCCCCCTCCAACAAAGTCAACAAATAATATTTTTTTATATTATTTTTAAAAAATTATTAAAATTATTATACAAATAATATTTAAAATTGTTTGCTTGAAAACTATATGACCATAATTAAATGATTTACTACTTTTAAATTAAGTTTCCTCCCAATGTGTAGAGATACGTTCTGTCAGGAATAAACACTCTTACAGTGTTACAGTGTGCGGTTACAGGAAAATAATCATCACCAGGGTGGTGAGATGAAGCATTACTATTATCTATGTTACTATTACCACCCTGAACATGATTATTTTCCTAGAACAGCACCTCTAAGCATCTCCAAGTGTTGTATTCTTTTTACACAACAGCAACTTACCAATGATTACAATGTATTATTTATTAAACAGCATGTCTTTTCTCTCTCTTGAAGAAAATAGGTAAAAAAAAATGCAGCTCATTCTGTTTCCCAGAAACCACAAAGCATAAACTCCTCTGTCCTGACTTTAACTTGAAGAAAACTTCACTGGACCAGTGATTACACACATTGTTGAGCTTCTGTGTGAATGAGCTGTTGCCATAGAAACACTAAGTTATTAGAACAAGCGCATTAATATAAATTAGCTGAGGGTTGTGTGTGTGTGTGTGTGTGTGTATAGGTGTGTTAATGTGGGAGGTGTTCTCTGAAGGACGCACTCCGTTTGGGAACCGACCGAACCCTGAGGTTGTGGACGAGGTGACGCAGGGAGGGCGACTGTACAAGCCGCAAAAAGCACCATCAAACATCTACAACATCATGTACAAGTGTTGGCATGAGGTACACCCAAGCACACACACCACACACACATCTACCCATTGGTTTATATTCTCATTATATAATTGTATAACTGTTGCAGTAAAGACTAAAAACACTGTGTGTGTGTGTGTGTGTGTGTGTGCAGAGGCCTCAGTGTCGGCCCTCGTTCTCCAACCTGCTGCAGAGCATTAAAGACATCACTGAGGAGTTCACGTCCTAGACAAGACAATCAGCAACACCACTCACTGTACAAGAAAACAACACACAAGACCACAGCTACACACCAATGGCTATATACAGTATGTGTGGACAGCAGGGCATCATTCGTTCCCATCGTGGGGGCTTTAAGCCTATTTTGGCTGAAAAGTTGGAGCTGGGGCATGAGCAGTAGACTCAGTCAGGTGGACAGTAGGTCAGTAGGTGGACAGTAGGTCCGCCTCTTGCCCCGCCCACACTGCTTGATCACAGAACATGTTCTTGTCTCTAAACATCGCTAACTCAAAGTGACGGGTGCAGCTTTATTAATTAATGTATAAAATGCTAAACTTTTAATGGTATCATTTTGCTGAGATTTTGGAGCATTGAGTTTGATTTGTGAGCAAGCAGATATCGTCCACCATAGAGAATGTAAGCTACCAATGAAAATCTAAACAGCAGTCATCATTTACAGCTTACTTTGTGAGGAAAAAATGGCCTTTTTAATTTCTGCTCCTTCTGTTGGTGTTGGTTTGAAAAGGAGAGACTGGCTAAGCTTACTAAGCTGAGTGTTGAGGTTAAAAGCTTAGCTGAGCTAAGGTCGTACAGTAAATAATTAATTATTAAATGTAGCTCGTGTTGGCTGAGGGTCACAGTTTACAGCACAGGAAGCCATGACTTTGCTACAGAACTGTCAGTTGTCAGCACTGTAAACTGAAAGTTTAAAAAATGTTAAATGCTGTTTGTGGGACTTAATCATACCCTTTCATTTATCAAATAACTCTGCATTTATCATAAGGAAAATGCTGTTGGAGATATCAGCTGGACTGAAAGGACAGAACACTACTCCCTAAAATAATCCTCGAAAACTAAAATTGGCTCCTTTCTGTTCACTAACATGGGAATGGGCAGAGTTAAATAGTGTACCGCAGCCAGCCACTAGGGGGCGCCAGAGACTCTTTGAATTCACCTATAACCCCTGTTAGATCCACTCACTTAAACAATCAGTGGCACACACACACACAACTACACACACTGTGCTGAACTGTCCAGTAATCATGTATAATTAATAATGACAGTATTATTCTTTCAGGTTGTATAAATGTAAAAACATTAGAAGATTTATTGTATAAACATATTTTTGTAATAAACAGAATTAAAACAACTCATTATGTACATGAAAGCACTTCCTGTTCTATCAGTAAGCACTTCTTGTTCCTTTAATGGCTGTCATTTATTCTGAGTGATTGTTCCAGTAGTCACTCAGTTTACTATCACTGAAATCACTTGTCTGAAACCGAGCTAGAAATTCCACTCATACTGACATCATTATTATTATTATTATTATTATTATTATTATTATTATTATTATTATTATTATTAGGCCATGAATTCACAAAAATGTTTAACTTTTATTATACTGGTATTATTTGCTATTTTATTATTATTGGTCTTTCTTATAGGTCTTTATAATTGTATTTTCTTTTCAGTCTCTCTTCTGAGAGATTTACATCTTTATTATGTAAATCAAGCATGGGAAATTGAAAGACACACACACACACACTATATTGCCAAAAGTATTCGCTCCCCTGCCTTCACACACATATGAACTTGAGTGACATCCCATTCTTAATCCATAGGGTTTAATATGATGTCGGCCCAACCTTTGCAGCTATAACAGCTTCAACTCTTCTGGGAAGGCTTTCCACAAGGTTTAGGAGTGTGATTATGGGAATTTTTGACCTCACATCTGTGAGGTCAGACACTGATGTTGGATGAGAAGGCCTGGCTCAGTGTCTCCACTCTAATACATCCTAAAGGTGTTGGGTGTCGGGTTGAGGTCAGGACTCTGTGCAGCCAGTCAAGTTCTTCCACACAATACTCACTCATCCATGTCTTTATGGACCTTGCTTTGTGCACTAGCGTGCAGTCATGTTGGAACAGGAATGGGCCATCCCCAAACTGTTCCCACAAAGTTGGGAGCATGAAATTGTCCAAAATCTCTTGGTATGCTGAAGCATTAAGAATTCCTTTCACTGGAACTAAGGGGCCGAGCTGAACTCCTGTAAAACAACCCCACACCATAATCCCCCTCCACCAAACATTACATTAGACACAATGTAGTCAGACAAGCACTGTTCTCCTGGCAACCGCCAAACCCAGAGTCCATCAGATTGGCAGATGGAGAAGCGTGATTCCTCACTCCAGAGAACATGTCTACACTGCTCTAGAGTCCAGTGACGGTGTGCTTTACACCTCTGCATCTGACACTTTGCATTGTGCTTGGTGATGTAAGGCTTGGATGCAGCTGCTCGGCCATGGAAACCCATTCCATCAAGCTCTCTATGCACTGTTCTTGAACTAATCTGAAGGCCACATGAAGTTTGCAGGTTTGTAGTGATTGACTCTGCAGAAAGTTGATGACCTCTGCACACTATGCGCCTCAGCATCCGCTGACCTCGCTCTTTCATTTTACACGGCCTACCACTTCTTGGCTGAGTTGCTGTAGTTCCCAATCACTTCCACTTTGTTATAATACCACTGACAGTTGACTGTGGAATATTTAGTAGTGAAGAAATTTCACTTGTTGCACAGGTGACATCCTATCACGGTTCCATGCTGGAATTAACTGAGCTCCTGAGAGCGACCCATTCTTTCACAAATGTTTGCAGAAGCAGTCTGCATGCCTAGGTGTTTTAAATATGTACAGTACTGTGCTGTGAAGGCTGTCTTAGGCTCCTCTTAGGTACAACCTGTTATTGATGCTGTTTTTAGTTGTGTTACTGACTGATTGAATGAGTTAAGATTTTAGATTTAGATTCTCCAAGATGTTCAATGAAACGTAAAAGTTCATTACTGTTTATTGCACTTTATCGTGTTTTCTTTTCTGTAGAAACATATTAATTAATTTTGAAGGAATCTTTGGAGTCTTTGTATGGGCCTAAGACTTCTGCATCGTACTGTACAGTAATTATCTGGTAAGTTTTACTGAGCGTCTTGGAGAATCTGCCACAGCTCTTCTGGAGACTTTGACTGTCATGCTTACTTCTCTTTTTTTTGCATGCAAAACCCAGCAGCCTTCATTCTGTTTGTAATGTTACTTTTTTTATCATTGTCACCATGGTGGAGGGAAAAAACATGGGCTCAAGGTTTCCTTCTAAAATAACAAGTAATATATAAAACCAGCATTAGTCGCAGCCTCTAAAGCAGAGAGCAATAGCAGCATATCTTAGAAAAAATAGCACTCCTCATTTGGGGCCAAAACAATTCCCATTTCTTACTGTACCCCTTTATTTTATTATACCATCTTTAATCTCTGCCTGAATCATTTTTCTCAAAGGAAAAGTCCATCCTGAAACAGAGAAGTTCTGAGGCTAATTTGTTGGGTGGAGCTGTATTTCCGTTGTTCCTGTGACAAGATCATAAGATCATTATAAATATTGATATGAAGTCATTCAGGCTGGATTTGTGCTTAAAGTGAACACAGTGCATAACGTCTGTGCAGAAACATATTTTTTTCTCTTGAGCCGGCACTTTTTTCTCTGTCCTTCATGTCTTATAACGCAATGTTACAAACACCTGCTTACACATACACACACACACACACACACACACACACACACACAGGTCACCTTCATATCTGTCACTCTACAAATAACTGCCTCTGACTCTGTCCGCTAGAGAGTGTATGTGTGTGCACATGATGTCTGCGCTGTCTTCAACCACTGCTCCATCCTGACTTGTTGGCTGAATGTGACAGGTCCAGTATCTCTGGAAAGGGACTCTCTACTGTACTGTCCTTATTCTGTCCCACTGCTAAACCAGCATCACAAAGGAGAACTGCAGCCATTTCTCTCAGACTACAGGAACGGATAATGCTACAGAACTAAAAGACTAACTAAAAGCAGACAGGTATACAGAAGTCCCATTACATGGCTAATAAGCTACTGAAATGGACCAGAGGCTCAAGAGACAAAAATTTTATGTGCCAATCTGGAAAGATGGCATACCGAATCTCCTACATTTGAAACAAACAGACTCCAATCACTGCAAACTCTGTTTATTCTGGTGTTAATCCTCACAATCCATAGAGGAAGAAGGAGTCTGCTGAGAGAAGACAGCTCTCCTGCACACACCACCTCACTGAACAAATGAAGGACCAATTAGTTCTGCTCTGTTTACTTTGCTTTAAGATGTTTACTTCAATTAAAAACGTTAACCACCGGATCAGGTATTGAACTGAATCTACCCAAAGAAAACAACTCAACAGCCAGCAATCTGGACTCGGTCCTGGTCCATTCATTTTTCGGTCTGAGGGCTGGAGGGAATCTGTGACCGTCGGTTCGTCTCTAGAGGGAAGAATAAAAACAGGGCGACTAGTAAGGTGCATGTGGCCTGGGTTAAATATTAGCTATAGCCAAGGTTCTCAAAGTGGGGGTCAGTAGGGAAACGTAGGGCGAGCTCCATCACTGGGAGATTGCGGGGAGAATCAATGACAATGTCACAGCCACCCGCGAACCAAAGGCTGAGCTATTAGCTGTCATGTGTTAGTGGAGATCTATTGTTATTTTAGTTACTATGGTTATGTGCCAGACTGACGGCTGTTGAGGGCATTTAATTAAAAGCTCAATAACCTAAGAACTGCTAAAATGTTGTTAACATGTTGATACAACATGGTGTGAATCTGTATTGTTGTACGGTGTAAATGGTTTGGGTTCTACATGTCAGGAATACACAGCTCTCCTGGTTCCAATAATACATTGTTTTTTATTTGTTACAATACACCCCTCTTCCCCAAGCCAAGCGCTGTTTTTCCTTTTTAATGGCATGCTTCCATTCTTGCGGTTGCCATGTCTTAATCTGGCGCGTTTTTTTATGCTGGATGCCCTTCCTGATGCAACAATTAACCGGGCTTGGGACCGGCACCATGTGTGCATTGCAACCCTCAGTGGCTGGGTCGAGTGGCGGGTCGAGTGGCGGGTCGAGTATCACAAGTCGAGAGCACATTTTTTAAACGCTAGAGCACAGTTCACGCGGCACTCACGGATTCCCTTTGCTCGTGTTCAAAACATACATGTGCTCAGTCATTTTCTCTGCTCTCGCTCAAATTCACTTTGACACAAAAGTGCTCTCTCGCTCTTCGATATATGCGGATCTCTCTCGAAGTTGATCTTCTTTCATTTTCTGAAGCTTGCATGCTCACCCAAATGCAACCTGCGTTCTTGCACTTGGATTTTCACAGCAACAACGCTGCCGTAAGTCTTCAGCCAATCAGAAGAAAGTGTCAAATTTTGACCAGTGAAATTGTTCATGCTGCTCCTTTCCATTCTGAGCCATTCTGAATCTGAGCGAGAGCAAACATATGAGTGAGCAGATGTATATTTTGCATGGTGAGCAAAGGAAATCTGTGAGTGCTGCATGAATCACTGTCTAGCATTTAAAGAAAACACCATAGTTGAGGGAATTCATCAGGGAACCTACAGCGGCAGCCCTGATGTTGGGGTTCGAACCCCTGACTTTCCGATCAACAACCCGTAGTCCTAACCTACTGGGCTACCACTACCCCTTCTCCAAGCACTTAGTAAAATTAGTAAAAGCCAAAGTAGATGTTACATTCGCTCAAGAAAGTAAGGCAAATAAAGGTCCTTGAACTAAGTCCTATAAACTCCGTAGTGGTTTCATTCTTATTTCTCTTTCGTATCTTTCTCAGGTTATGTTCTGTCTTTCTCACTGCTTCACTTTAACATCAGCTTCATCGGCTTATTTTTTGGCTTTGGTATGTCTTACGATTTCTCAAGCAATATCGGTCAAGTAAAATCAACAGGACAGATCACGGTTAGGTAATCTGACTCTAAGTGAAGTCATGTGTAGGTGGCCCACTGGACCCTCCATTTTGCTGCCCTGGCTCAAAGGGGACCTGGGGATATTTTTGTCACTGGAAGGATAATGTGGGTAAGAATATAAGTGTTAGTAAAGGCTTTGCAGTACATCTTACATGAAAATTAATTGACTCTTTGAGTGTACCTGAGAGTGCTGAGTGTGTGTGGAGCTGCTTTAATGCATAATTAAGAAGGTCAAACTTAATGAAGCACTGTGGACTAAAGTTCAGGAGATCCCTGGGCTCTGTTTACCCTGACAGACTTCTGCATCCATCAGAGAGAGAGAGAGAGACAGAGACAGAGAGAGAGAGACACACATAGAGAGACACAGAGGGAGAGAGAGAGAGACAGAAAGAGAGAGAGAGAGAGAGAGACATAGAGAGACACAGAGGGAGAGACAGAGAGACAGAGACACAGAGAAACATGGAGAGAGACAGAGAGAGACACAGAGAGAGACACAGACAGATAGACACTTTTAACACTCTTTTATTATTAATCTAGTCATCTTTAGTAAATAAATAGGGCAATAATATGAAAAGATAAAGAAAAATATAAAATTTGCTATATACATCAAATCATTCAATGAAACTGAAACACCTGTCATTTTAGTGTAGGAGGTTTCATAGCTAAATTGGACCAGCCTGGTGGCCAATCTTCATTAATTGCACATTGCACCAGTAAGAGCAGAGT
>JAOVYV010000017.1:14531313-14542032 GCA_025674545.1 Hassar affinis | reverse complement strand
CAGAAAGGACCCAGACCGCCCCACCCGGGGATCGAACCCGGGACCTTCTTGCTGTGAGGTGACGGTGCTACCCACCGTGTCGCCCCAGTTCAGAATCAGAGTCACCATTTTTAAAATTTCTCCTGATCCAAAGACCCTGCAGCATTATATATGTTGGAACTAAGAGTTATATGTAGCCAGTGTGTTGCTGTTGGCTGTACAGACCAGCACACACTGCTGCATCGGACCCCAGCCTCAGAGGACAGAAGAGATGAGTGGATAAAGTTGTATGTGTAAGTGTGTAAGTGTACATGTGTGCTAAGTACTCTGTACTCTAGTGCTTTTACAACCTGCATCAATACAATGCAGAATGTTTTGGGAAATAAAAAAAAATATGAGTTTTTACAATTCCTTATGGCAATGAATAACTTTCAAACACATAAGTTCATGTAAGCTTAACACTGATACACACTCATCTCTTGAGCATGTACTACTGAGATTCAGATGAACTGGAAACAAAACATTTTGTACTCTGTGTAGATCATAAACCCTTGAATATCAAAATGTCTCATTGAAATTGTTGAGAAATGTAACCGTTATAGTGCTTTTTACCCAGAAAATCTTGACCTGCCCAATAGGACGGAGCATTGATGTACACCTCAACAACCAATGTGGCATTTACAAAATATGCCTATAGGCACACCCTGGGGCAGAGGGGGACAGGGTGAGCAGTGGCTCATTATCATTTAAAAGAAGAGCAGTTTTAGACAGGGTGAGAAGAGATCTGTGGTATGTTCATTCATTAATTTTCTTGACCGCTAAGTGTGTGTGCGAGTGTGTGCGTATCATGTACACTTATAGATTAGTGCTTTGCAGGTTTAATGCAACATTCCGTCCACAATGTTGTGTTTTGTAATTTTTTTAAAAACCGGAGTACCCGGAATAAACCCACGTGGACACGGGGAGGACATGCAGACTCCACACAGAAAGGACCCAGACCGCCCCACCCAGGGATCAAATCCGGGACCTTCTTACTGTGAGGCGATGGCGCTACCCACCTAGCCACCGTGTCATCTGTGATATGTGATCCATGAAATTTTACACAGAATGTCACAGAAAACAAAGAATGTCACAGACAATTTATTGTCTTAGATCCTAGGGAACTGTGAATTTGTCAAAAAGGGATATGTCACCTTTAAGAAGTGCATGAAAAATGTATATAGGTACTCATACTTTCATTATATTTATGATTCTTTAACATTTTAGGATAAAATACATTACATACACACATGAAGAACTATAATAATAATAATAATAATAGGGCTTGGAATAATGAAATCAATTTAAAACAATGTAATTTAGTTTAGTTAATTTAATGTAATTTAATTTAGTTAGGTCATCTTCGTCTCAGTGGAAAAGGACTGTGTGTGTTGGGATTTGAACCCACAACCTCCTGCCACTAGAACATAACAGTAATCACTCAGCGACCCCAGCCACACGTTTCCATGTCCTTTATATCAAGATTATACAGATTATACAGTTTTCAACAAAAGCAAGGAAAGACCAGAAAACTGCTTTGTGTTGACGGGGTTTTATTTCAGAAATACAAATCCACTGCGTTTTCATTTTCTAAACATCGTTTACATAAACATTACTGGTGTATATCTCTAAACAGTGCCATACATGTGAAATAATACATCATTAAAAATACAGAAACTTATATTACACACTTTCAACAGGTTCATGTGCACACATAGAAAAGCAGTAGAAAAATAGTTTTAAAAAAATTACAAAACACAACATTGTGGACGGAATGTTGCATTAAACCTGCAAAGCACTAATCTATAAGTGTACATGATACGCACACACTCGCACACACACTTGTACAAATACACTTGTGAGGTCCTGCTAGTTACTGTAACTACATCTCTCTTGTTATCTTGTTAATTAAGTATCGTATACGTGAAATCATAAGACCTGCACATGTAGCTACATCTAAATTATAAGGCATATAACTAAAACAAGCATCTAAAAGTTACATTTAGCTCATAAAGTTAAACTCCGAATGTAGCTATATATTTGGACGTATAAGACTTACATATCAAAAATGTAGCTACAAAATAAAATCTTACACATGTAACTATAATTGTATCTATAAATTTAAACTTTGAATATATAGACATATAGTTTAAATGTACGGTACAATGTGAACCTGTATGTATAAACATACCTATACATTTAAATTATGGCTAGAACTATAGCTATGAATTTTGACTCAATACACACACATACACTGATCAGACATAACATTATGACCACCTCCTTTTCTCTACACTCATTCTCCATTTTCTCAGTTACACTTACCATATAGATGTACTTTGTAGTTCTACAATTACAGACTGTAGTCCGTCTGTCCATAGTAGCTAGAGCTGTACCTATAAACCTAGTTATAAATTTAAACTTGTGATATACACACATATCCACAGCAATGTTATAAACCGAAAATTAAAGTTCCTAAATATAGCTGTAATAGTGGCTTTATCTGTAGCTATATCTTTAACATATAACACATATAAAGCTATAACTGTAGCTAAAACATAGCTGAGTAAAAAATGAAAATTTATTCACAGAAACAATAATTAAGCCACTTTCATTCAAAAAGTGTTTTGTACAAAAGAGATTTCTAAAAAAAAAAATCATGTTCTTAACAAATTTACATCAATATAACATCTTAAATTTAAACAGCTGTGAATGTCAAGTCTTCTTTTGAGTCTCACAAGTGTAGAAGCACAAGTAGTTAAAACACACACACACACACACACACTCTTCCAGCTTTTCTATTGTTTTATACATCAGTTTAGGTGACACAAGTACACAATTTTAACACTGAGATTAATAGGCAGGGGAACATATCACACACACATACACACTTTTCAACATCAACATGTCTACTATGGCAGTTTGGCAACAGGTAACAAAGATAGCAGCAACATTTAACAGTCAATAATTACTACCTCCGCCCCACCCCCCACCCCCAGCTCAAACACACACACACACACACACATTTCTGAATGATCTTTTTGTAATGCATATGATTAAGAAAAAACTTCTAAGACCAAGGACTCACAATATAAGTCAAATGCACACACACATTTCCATCTGGAATGATTAGATAACATACTGTGGCGTCCACCACTGGAGCTGGGCAGCAGACTGGTTGGTTTGGAGTTTTGGGGCTTGAAGCAGGGCTTCCTGTTAGAGAGGGCCCGGCAGCTCCCCAACTCTTCTTCCTTCGCGTCTGATACAGATGCTTTCCATGGATTATGGGCTTGTTGCCAAATCACTAGATTACCAAGTCAAAGCTCTCCTAGACCTGGGATCTTCTGTTTTGCTTTTGTGTGTGGGGGGGTCTCGTGTATTCTTGGCTTGCATTTGGCCTAGGATTGGTATTGGTACTAGGAAATGGGTTTGGCAATTAGGCAACAGACACTTAAAACTGGTGAGGATGGCCTACAGAGTAAAGTGTGTGTGGTGGAAGGACCACAGTCCAGAGACTGTCAGCCCTGAGAGCTCTAGGATTAAACCATGTCGTGGGCTGAATGAGAAACCGTCTAGCCCCGGGCACCTGAGGCTCAGGAGAGGCCTCGGCTTGATTGAAGGACTCTGGCAAGGCTCAAGACTGTGTAGGAGACTAATTTTTGTGATCGCTCTACTCAGTTATTGTGTCAGGACTGTTTTTTTTAACTGTTTTCATTTTCATTAGGGTACGTGTGTGTGTGAGAGAGAGAGAGAGAGAGAGAGAGAGTGTGTGTGTGTGTGTGTGTTTGTGTGTCCTATTCAAGGTGAAAGGTGTGTAAATAGATCTGTCTCCGGATCCACTCAGTGAAGTGTGTGATGTTGGCATATACTCCAGGTCCAAGCACTTTGGAGAAACACACTGAGCCCCATGAGGTCAGACCATACAGAGTCCAGTGACCATCCGGGTCCTCACAAACCAATGGACCACCACTATCACCCTGTGCACATGCACACAGACACACACACATTACAAAATATAATATGATATACATACATTATAACAGAAATACAGTTCATATAAAGATATGTGCACATTTTAAGAAAAAAGGAAATGGCCATGTCTTGTCTCGACTCTAAATAACAGATTCTGGGGTGGCATGATGGTACAGCAGGTACACACACACACAAACACACACATGTTTGTTCTGCTATCAAAGTCAGGGCTTTCCATAGACATAATTATAAATGCAGCCAATTAATGCTACACCTAACCCTAACCTTAATAATGAAAAGCAAACTTTTCTGCTCTTTAACTTTTCTGAAAAAAAATGTCAATGAACAGATATTCGCAGTCGGAAAAGTCAGGTCCTGACATTTAATGATGTCCTGACATGCAGGTTTGGTGTCTGATTTAGGTCCTGATATTTCCCATAAACAAACACACAAACATAAACACACACACACTCACCATGCATGAGTCAATGGTTCCGGCCTCATAACCTGCACAGAGCATTCGAGAGGTGATGGTCTTCATATCAAAATATGACTGACACTGAGAAAGAGAGATCACCCTGACCACACCCTCCTGCAGCTTAAAGGGCACTGAGAGAGAGATAGAGACAGATAGATTTTATGAGGTGTGTGTATGTCTGTATGTGTGTTTGTGAGATTGTGTGTGTGACTCACTGCGGTTGCCCATGTGCCCCCAGCCGGTGATGTAGCAGTAGGTGTCAGGTGTGAGGGTGTGTCCAGGCTCTGGTAAACACACGGGCCGTACGTAGCTGCTGATGTGCACATCCTCATCCAGCTCGATGATGCTGATGTCATAATCGACCACAGCACGATTGTAGCGTGAGTGCACCGTCACACTCTTCACATTCCGCGTCTGAGTATGTGTGGACGGGTGGTCCAGATTATTGATCCCCAATACCACCTTCCACACATCTGCACTCTCACGCCTACACACAAACACAGTCAGGTTTATATATGTTAATTGTTACTCGTCTAATGTATAATACATGTTAATTGTCTAATGTATAATACAGCAGTGTGTATATGTGTGTGTATGTGTGCGATCTTACCCCTCAAAGCAGTGGGCCACAGTCAGTGCCCACCTCCTCCCAATCAGCACACAGCCGCAGATATGGCCACTCTCCTCACTCTGTAATGAGCACTGCCATGGCCAGCGACCCGGTCGACTTGTACGACCTCCCAGAATCCTTTTCACCATCCGTGCTGCAGGCCTGCGCCCACACTCTACACACACACAAACATTTACATACACAAAAACATACAGATTACACACACAGAATGTTTGGTGACAAAAGACAATACATGGTTTGTTTGAGAGATGTGTTTTGAGTGTGTTTGTGTGGGTGGGTGTCTTACCACCTCTGCTGCACTGAAGAGCAATCTTCTTACGTGAGTGACAAGAATGCCTAAGAGAGAAAAGATCACACACACACACACACACACACACACACACACACTTATATCTACATTCTACATTATAAATCTAGAATGACCAAGAGGGGGGTCTGTCAGGGGAAAAGGTTTGTGCTCTTGACACATAAGGGGATCACGTGTACAACTCTCAAACCAAGAGGCATGCTCTTAAGATCTTAAGAAGGAGGCATGGCCAAGATGACAGAACTCTAGAAATAAAAAAGGAGAGCTAAAATGGACTGCTGCAGAGCTGATGATATTTACATTTGACAGGAAGTTAACTCTCTAAGCTCTCCACACACACAAACACACACACCCTCTTTTCTCCAAAAGCCCTTGCAGCGCGGTGTTGTTACGGTGACTCCAGTCAGGATGAACATGAAGCCAACGCCTCCTCCCGGAGCTATACACATCTTCCACCACTTCAGTTGATAGAGGAGCTCTACACATTCACACACACACACACACACACACAAACACACACAAATGAAAGTATACATTATACATGCCCAAACAACTAGATTCATTTTTCAACTATTTCATATGTACATATATACACTGAAGTACCAGAAAAACCTGAACCTATGCAAAATACATAACAACAGCACCTATGCGTATATAAAGTCATAGACATCTGCGGAAGCTTCCAGAGCTGTTTCTGCCGTGAGAAGTTATCACGATTTTGCGATTTTCAACAAGGTTTAATAGTTGGAACTTGTGAGATGGGTCATAGCACTTCAGAGGTAGAAGCAAAGTTTGGATTCTCATGTATGTGCATTTCAAGGGTGTACTTTGAATACAAGAATTCCTCAAGAAAACCTCAAACTTACGACAGCAGTGTGGCTGTTAAAAGACTCTGGGTGAACGTGACCAGCGTCAGCTGGCAAGAATCATTTCACGTGACAAGTGTGCAACACTGCCTCAAGTAACATCAGAATTCAGTGCTGGGGCCTCAACAAACATCATGAGGAATGTACAATGTTCCCTAAAAGATCATTTGGGGGATCTACCAAGCATTAACTGCTATTACAGTATTTCCAGTACATGTACCAGGTTTTCATGGTACATTCTTCAATGTACATACATATGTATGTGTGTGTGAGTTCTATTATCTACTGACCTTACCCTAAACCCAGCTGTTTGCATGCGATGGTACTGAGCTCCGGGTTCCACTCATCAGCACAAACCTGATACTCCATTGCTGTCTTACTGACCAACAGCATCGAGCTGGCGAGAGAGACTGAAAAGAGAGAGAGAGAGAGAGAGAGAGAGAGACATGTTAGAGGTGTGTTTTTTGTGTGAAGATAGACATGGTCATGCAGTTGTCTCAAATGCATTAACAAAGAGAATATTTAATCAGTGAACAGCTAAGAACTGTGTTGGCTGGTGGGAACCTGCACTTACAGATGAGACTGGTGATGCTACAGAAAGTTATGTTTATGCATCAAGACTGGGATTTGTTCCACAACAAAAAAGTCATGAGAGCAGGCAGCTGTTTATGTGGGTGGTAAGATATGAAACTTGCAGGTCAAAAAGGCCTTGTTCATTAACATAGAGTGTACCGAATACTCTTGCAATGCAGTTCAGTAACTGCTATATCCTGGTCAGCATTGCTGTGGTTTAATTCAGTAATCTGCATTTTTTGGGAAACATAACTAGCTCTGCTTATTAGAAAACTATCACATGCCGGTACAAATAAAAATAACTGTGGAATCAGGCGGGAATGGGATTTAAGAATTGGTCGAATGATGACGTCTATTCTGTTTGTGTAAGTCACACAAGAGTGAAGAATGGGAGAAATGTGACTAACAAAGGATCCTCATTTACTCGTGGATTTTCTGGTGGATTGCTTAAATGGAAACCATCTACTCCAACATACAATACATACTACACACTAAATCTAGCAATAGCTCGAGGGATTAATAGATAATGAATAGATTAATGAGCATAGACAGGCTACTACATGGATACTACAAGGTCTCACCACAGTTCCACTCATCTGAGCTGTCTGTGCAGTGCTTCCTCCCATCACACCACAGAGTTCGGTGCACACACTCGTGATTATTACACTCCAGCTCATTATCGTTACACACCGCTGGAACACACAACATCACACATCCATCATTTCTCCAAAATGCATCTGAAGATCATACTGTTCGTGTGTTATTCTGTCTCTTACAGCAGTTCTTCTCATCCTCCAGGAGACTACAGTCTGGAAAGCCATCACAGATCATTGAGTACTTAATGCAGGATTTATCTGAAGGGCATTCAAACAGTCCACGCTCTTTACAACCTGCAAAATGAAAACTTCACATTCAGTGTGCATTAATGTGTGGTAAGATATAATGAGTGTATGTGTGTGCGTGTTCACTTACCACAGTGTTCCTCATCACTGTCATCATCACAGTCTGTGTGTCCATCACAGCGTTTGGAGGAGAGCACACACCGCCCCGAGTGACACTTAAAGTGACTGGGTGAACATTCTGTCACAAACACACACATATGTAATAAGCCTAAATGATGTAACACAAAACCTATGCATGTACATACACACTAACCTTCTACATCTGGGTCAGGAAGAAGACAGGGTGTGTTTTGTTGTCCTTCCTCAGGAAACTGAGCACAGTCCATTTCCTCAGGCCACTGCAATCCCACAATGCTTAGCACTGATTCGCACCGCTCTTTAGAGCTCCTGCAGAGAGACCTACACGGACATACCTATATCAGGTTATATACTGTATGAAGGTGAAGCCAGGCCTCATCCAAGGATACTAAGGGTGCCACTTGCCAATTATATAACTGAGACTTATCAGACTACCTGAAGCCTTCATGGCTCTCTGGATGATATAGCTACACAGCTGGAATAGTGCATAATAAGCAGGGACACCATAATTTAGGATATGGATAGTGGATATGAGGACAGGGCCTGGTGTCTACATGATCTGCAATGTCATTCTCTGACTCCACCATTGTTATTTTGCTGCATACACAGATTATTTTATGATCTAATTGGAAAGGTAAACCAAGGTACCTCACTGGCAGATGATTGAAGCACTACAAGGAGCAATACACCATTAACATGTGTAAATGGCACCTGGGCTTGGTTGAGGCACAATTCCTGGGACATAGGCTTGAATGTAATCTGTTTAGACCACTATAAAGGAGCATCTAAGGTACTTCCTGCAGCCTGCTAGGTTAAGGTAGGTAAGTTGTGCAGCAGAAGAACAAGTGCTATCTCTCTGAAGAAAATTGTGCTATCTCTCTGAAAACTAATTCCCCATTATCCCCAACTACCAGACCCCCATCCTGAGAACATCAAATGGTTCCTGATACACCACATTCGGGGTCAAGTGTTAATCAGGGCCCAAACTCCATTGTGAACAATCTCAATATTTATATATGTAGAACAACCATTACCCCCTCACACACACACACACACACACACACGCACACACACACACATTTACCTGCAAGGTGGCACTCTCTGGTGTGTTTGCAGGTCACACTTGGGCACAAGGACAGTACAGGCGAAGAACATGAGGTACTTGTAGCAGTTTGTCTGAACGAGTGCAGGAAAGAGGGAGGACTCCCAGCTCACTGAACTCTCCTTCTGAGACTGGTGACCCAGATAGTTCGGAAACCGTGTGGTGTTGTACGGCAGGTTCATACACAGCTCCAGTGAGATTGGCTCACAGCTGCCTGACACACAAACACACACACACACACACACAAACATACACACTTTGTCTTGCTATATATGTGAGGACTTTTTATTCACATAATTGTTAATGCAGCTAATTAATGCCATGCATAACCCTAATCCCAACCCTAACCTTAACCTCAGTAATGAAATGCAACGTTTTGTGATCTCTCACACACACAAAAATGTGGTCACTCTCTCACACACACACACACATTTTATTTTCAAACAAGTAGAATGTCAATTTTGATGGTGACTTTCTGTTTGTCTGTTTATTATTCCTTTCTGTTTTTATTATACAGTATGATCAATTACTGTACATGTACAAGAGTAGGTGTATCAAATATACCCCTAACTCCATGTGCACTCACTGCAGTTGTTGCTGGTGTTGCGTGGCTCACAGGGACCACCACCACTACAGCCAGGAGAACAGGAAGAGGAAATACAGCTCGGCTGACCTGGTGGACATGAGCCATGAACTGAGAAACAGAAACAAATAATCAGGGGATTCAATTTTATCTTTTAACACAAAGAACAATCTGGCTCTTAGATGAACACCTGAGTCACATTTTATCCAATGACAATTTTTTTCCCAATGATTTTTATTGAAGCATCAAATGAGAAGCATGCATTTGACAAGTATTTTGCAAGACGCAATAAAACCAACAAAGATAACAGCATTCAAAACAAAATCAGTATTATACCAAGCACCTTTGTTCCCTTATTGACCTTCATTTTTACATTATGCAATAACACCCTCATGTACACACATGCACACACACACACACACCCACAACACACACCCAGACAGACAAGGGAAGGGAGATGAGAAAAATAGAAACAAAATACATAATACCAGTAATAACAATAAAATAAAATAATAATTTATTTCTAATTTAATTCTAATTTAAGAAAATAAAGAACATTCTGGAGCCACAGTGCAATAGAGGGTAGTTCTGTCAATTTCCATAGCAATAAAATACACCATCTTGCTATAAGAGAAGGCTAAAACCTCTAAACAGGCTCGTGACTGTGAGATACTTTCAACAGGGAGACCAAAGATAGCAATGAAGGGACAAGGTATTGGATAAGATATTGATGCCAAAAACTTTAGACATGATGTCAAAATATCTAGACCAGAATTTCTGTACACGGGGATGAAAGAAAAACATGTGACAAGGTGACTGAAAGCTTTTGTCACATTGGGCATTTGTAACAGATGAATAAAATTTTGATAGCTGTGCCTTTGATCTATGAACCCTATATACAACTTAATCTGAAGTCTTGCACAAAGGGCACATGAACAGGTGCTCTTTATTCATTTGTCCCACCACTGGTTTGTGAAAGCAGAATCCAATTCGAGTTCCCAAGCACATTTTATTTTATTAAGTGAAAGCTTATTAAGTGAAAGACCATCCAATATCATAATACACGAGTATATCTAAGTATATATAAGTATTGTTGTGCGACAGTGGTAAGCGCTCCGCTTCACTGACTGTTGGTCCATTTCCGGCTGACGCAGGAACGTAATACGTACAGAACGTACAGCACGTAAACCAATCAGAGAACATTACGTA
>JAOVYV010000017.1:14470786-14482177 GCA_025674545.1 Hassar affinis | reverse complement strand
GACTCTGGTATTACTGTACTACATTAAACATCATAATATACTGTAGATCAGACTCTGGTATTACTGTACTACACTAAGCATCATAATAGACCAGACTGCAGTATTACTGTACTACACTAAACATCATAATATATTGTAGATCAGATTCTGGTATTACTGTACTACACTAAACATCATAATAGACCAGACACCAGTATTACTGTAGTACACTAAATATCATAATAGACCAGACTCCAGTATTACTGTACTACACTAAACATCATAATAGACCAGACTCCAGTATTACTGTACTACACTAAACATCATAATAGACCAGACTCCAATATTACTGTACTATACTACACATCATAATATAGATCAGACTCCAGTAGTACTGTACTACACTAAACATCATAATAGACCATTCTCCAGTATTACTGTACCAGACTAAATATCATAATAGACCAGACACCGGTATTACTGTACTACACTAAACATCATAATAGCCCAGACTCCAATATTACTGTACTATACTAAATATCATAATAGACCAGACTCCAGTATTACTGTACCAGACTAAACATCATAATAGACCAGACGCCATATTACTGTACCAGACTAAACATCATTATATACCAGATTCCAGTATTAATCTACTACACTAAACATCATTATAGATCAGACTAGAGCATTATTGTACTATACTAAACAGCATTACAGATCGACTCCAGCATTACTGTACAATACTAAACATCATTATAGATCAGACTCCATACTGAACACCATCATAGAGCAGTATTACTGCACTATACTGAACAGCATTATAGAGCAGACTCTATTACTACTGCACTATACTGAACAGCATTATAGAGCAGACTCTAGTACTACTTCACTATACTGCACAGCATTATAGAGCAGCCTCTAGTATTACTGAACTATACTGAACAGCATTATAGATCAGACCCCAGGATGACTGTAGCAGAGCAGAGCAGAGATTTCTAAGATGGAAGTTTTTACCTGTGAGCAGCTCTTTAGTCCTGCTGTACTGGTGAGGGTTCTATGGTGTGAAAGAGCTGGTGAACAGTTTTTAAATGCTCTAGCCAGCCACACACACACTCTCGGACAGAAACACAGACGGCCATCATGTCTGTCTGACCGCGGGATAGACGTTTCCTCAGCATGAGAGATTAGACAAAGACACTGAGTCAGGGCAGCTGAGTGTAAAAGCTCTGATGAAACCCAAAATTATCAGTGGAGAAGTGTGAAGAAACGGATGTGTTCATCACCACTTAACTGACAACAGAGACAACACTAATGCTTTAAATTATTTATAAAAGGGCAGAAACACACACACACACACACACACTTTTCCTCCTTATATGCAAGAGTTGAGGCTAATGTTTACACCCAAATCACTGCAGACAGGAGTTTCTGAATACGTGTGTGTGTGTATGAAAGGTTAAACGAGTGATTTAGGAGCACGTCTGAAGTTGCCTGAACAGATGCTGAGTGTGTGTTTAAGAGCATGAAGAAACACCACACACATGCTGACAAAATAAAACACTATATGAAGTAAAGATCTGGATAAGCTCTAATCTAATATTATTGCAGAAACACAAGCAGTAACATGAACAAAATCTTTTTCATTAAAATGAACACATTCAGAGCTGGAAAGTCTCTGAGAAATCCAGCAGCCTAAATGGTCCCACATTGTCCTTCAAGGGTTTGTCTATGGGTTCTGTTTGTATACCAGTTTCATGATATCTGGCTGAAGATTTTGATCCCAGAGGTGACAATGTTGTGGAGAAACTCCTTGAAATGACATGCAATCATCTGGGTAACACTGGATAGTGCAATAATAAATAATTACAGTACACAGGTATAGAAAAGTAAAGACACACAGAAATGAATGTTTACTGGATGTTCAGTATGAGCTCTGAAGAACTCTATCTTAAAGTTTTTAAAGGAGAACAACGACTTTTCAAAAGGTCACTGTAAATTCTACTCTTTCTAACATTCTTCAACAGACACTTAAATTCATATATTTTGTCTTACTTAAATACCAGTAAGATCTGGTAAGAGCTCATTAAGAGTCAGTCCTGGTAAAGGCAATTATTCATTGTGCCAAAACTGAAAGTGTCCCAACTGTAAGCATCCATATTTAAGGTTTTACAAAAAAATTATAGCTCCTGAAATATATACAAATAGCTCCTGAACTGAAAGTGAAGCAGCTGTAAACTTTAGTCCATATCACATATGAGACATGCTCTTGTTCTCTTCATCATGGGTTAAAGTGTCACAGTCAGACAAGCTCATTGCTCATTGTGTCATGAATTATATGTTTGTGACATTACTCTTCATGATAACAAACTGAAACTGCTGAAACAACTGGGATATCTGTAGTAGAATAGTATAAGAGTATAGTAGTACAGTTAAAGTATAGTAGTATACCAATACAGTGGTATAGTAGCTGCAGGATAGCACTATAATACAGCAGTATAGCACTATAATACTACAGCAGGGTAGTAAAGATGTACACAAGCATTGCAATATAGTAATACAGTTATATAATACAATAGTTTAACAATACAGCAGCATATGAAGTATAATACTACAATAGTACAAGTATTGCAATATGGCAGTATAGTACTACTAGTATAGTAATACTACAGTAGAATAGCAATGTAGTAGTAAACCAGTGGCATAGTTTTATAGAAATACAGTAGCATAATGATAATACAGTCATGTAGTATAGTAGCACAGCAGTATAGTAATACTGTAGTATAGTACTATACTAGCACAGTATAATGCAGTTGTAACTGCTCTCCTTCTTCTGACAATGTTCAAACAGAAATAACCTTTATACAATACATAACCTTCTCTCTATCTATCTTTGTCTCTCTCTCTCTCTCCTCTCACTCTCTCTCTCTCTCATTCACTCTCTCTCCTACTCTCTCTCACTCTCTCTCTCTCCCGCTTTCTGTCTCTGACTGTCTACACATCGGAAATGTTTTCAAATCCAATGGCAGAAGATCCACTAGATGGGGTGATTAGACCAGAGATTAGAGAGTGGTCTGGTTCCAGAGCGCCACGTGTGAGGTGAAGCTCATACTCACTCAGACAGCAGCCAGGATGAGAGACTTTATACTTTATATATAAATACAAGTCTATAAGGAAAAAGATTACACCTCCAACTGAGATGTCAATAAATCAGATCAGATCATTTTATAAGCAGGTAAGATCTAAACCTGACAATGAGGGAAATAAACAACATAAAAACGTGATTTAATAGCACTATACTGTATCTGTATATCATATGTAAGCTTATATTTACATGATATTAATATTTAATATTAATATTTAATATCATGGCTATGAATATATACAACACAACATCTATAATTCATTCATTCATCTGCAGTAAGTGCTTTATCCTGATCAGCGTTGCGGCTGATCCTGAGCCTACATTGGGAATATTGGAGAAACACATTGGAATACACCCTGGTAAACTGGATTTACAGTGCATTACGGGTAATATAATTTGTCTATTAATACAACCACGCCCCAAATGGTGCACTATGTAATGAATAGGGAAGACATTAAGGCGTATTGACACTGATTTGAAGTGATGCTTTTGATTGGTTGGTCACATCCAATTTCCCATCAATTGTTCCTTCATGACCGCAAAAACAAATAACAATGCTGGAACCTCTGAACCTTTTCCGCATCACTTGAGGCACCACTGAGGGTTAAAAACTGCTCTCAACTCCAATAGAGTGACTTATGTAGTTGTTCTACTAGATGGTATAATCAAGGGCATGCAAGAAAAAGAGAATTTATGATGAAGAGAAGAGTTAGGGTCAGTCAGTGAGGTAAAGCACCTGAGAGTGCATATTCAGCTAGATTAGATAATGTTAGCACCCACGGGCACCAAGCTTTCTTTTTCTTCATTCATTTAAGAATTGTAACTGACTTTATCAACTGCAGCCATTTTTTCTTCTCTTTTTCATCACAAGGAAAGAGGTAAACTGAGAGTTGCATAGGTCTCTTAGACTCAAGTCTATTCAACAACAAGGGATACAGCATGGGCGACATGGTGACTTTGTGGGTAGCACTGTTGCCTCACAACAAGAAGGTCCTGGGTTCAATCCCCGGGTGGACCGGCCTGGGTCCTTTCTGTGTGGTGTCCTCCTTGTGTCCACGTGGGTTTACTCCGGGTACCCCGGTTTCCTCCCACAGTCCATAGACATGCATGTTAGATTAATTGGTGTCTCTACAGTTCCCTAGTGTATATATGAGTGCATAAGTGTGTGTGGCCTATGAAGGATTGGCACCCTGTCTAGGGCTGTTCCTGCTTTGTGCCCTATACCGCCGGCTAGGCACCAGCTCTGCAGTGACCCTGAATAGGAATAAGCACTTAAGATAATTGAAGGATGGATTGATGGGATACAACACTGCAGCATGAGTCTCAGCCAATACAGTAGACGTTTGGACCTGGAAATAGTATCATCGGAAGCTCAATACATCACGTCTTAACAAGTGGATAGGAACGATCTTCATGGCATCATCAGCTGTCAGTGTGAATTTAAATTCGCCAACGTTCTGTCAGTGTGTCTCAGTGGGAAACTTTCCTCATTTAATCTGAAACAATTTAAACTGTCAAAAGTGAATAAAAACCCCAAAGTCAACTGAATCCTCTATAAAAATCAATGACTGTAAGCGCCTAGCTTGTGTGTGTGTGTGTAAACCACAGATCCGGCATGGTAATTGTAGATTCAGGGGTTGACCTTCGCTATAATTAAAGCTGTATAAAACAGAAAATCTGTGTTTCTCCGAAGCAGCAGACACAAAAATGTCTGCTGCTGGAAAGTGAATGTAGAGGATGTATAATTACACGCTGCTGCACAGCCTGTAAATCCAGAAACACGCATAGCTACCTTATATGGACCTAATGGGCTTTGAGGCGTGTGCATACAGTGGCTTCCATAAGTTCACCCCTTTGAACTTTTCCACATTTTGTAGTGTTACAGTCTGAAACTGAAATGAACTTATTTGGGATTTTATGTCATGAATCTTCCCAAAATATCTCATAATACTGAAAAATATAGGCTGGACATTCCATAAAGTTGTGGAGAGCTGGATGAAATCCCATTTGGAGTCTAAGCAAACATGTTGAAAAGAAAGTTACTTCCTCCCTCTTTCTTGTCTGTATATACATCAGAACAGTGTAAGCGTGTACTGTAATTTTGTGTGATGCAGAATTGGATGAATGGAAGAGAGAGAGAGAGCAAGACACACACACACACACACACACACACACATACACATATGGTCATTTGCTGACCAAAATATCCCAGAATATACAGTATGCAGGGAACACATTATGCTAAATGTCAATTGTACAGAAAGGCAACATGCTCTCTCTCTCTCTCGTCTGTGTATATATCAGGACATTCTTAGACAGTGTAAGTGTGTACTGTAATTTTGTGTGATGCCGAATTGGATGCATGGAATACACACACACACACACACACACACACACACACACACACACACACAATGTTAGGGTTTTGTCGTTGGTCATTTGCTGACCGAAATGTCCCAGAATATACAATATGCAGGGAACACACATAAAAGGGTTTACATTATGCTATTTGTCAACTGTACACAGAGGCAACTCTCTCTCTCTCTCTCTCTCTTACTCTCTCTCATTCTCTCTCTCTCACACACACACATACACACAAGGAGCATAGATGGATGGATGGATTAAAGAGAACATCTGAATGATGAATACCTTCCTTTTGAGGAAAGACTGAAGAAGACGCTGGATTATTTCTGATGGTGTTTGCAGTGTGTATTCATCTGGTTCATCGACTGTGTGTCAGTGAGTGTATGTCAGCGATCGTGTGTATATGATGTTGGAGATGAAGCGAGTTGTTCTCCTGCTCTCCGTCGTGCTACTGACCTGCGCCGCACCTGTAAGAGAACTTGTCACATCCACATTCATATATTTAGATTTTGACTGTTTACTTACACACAGTTGAGTTTCATTAGTTCGTTAATTATTCATTCCACGTTCACAATTTACTCTGTGTCTGAGTTGTGTTTTCAGTAACAATTATTTGCTTTTTTTGTTGTTTAACTGCACTAAAGTTGCCTGTCTGTAGTAGCCTATACATATACAAGCTGCATTTTGGTTGAACATTAAGCAATTGTCTCATTTTAAATACTCAGACATGCATGAATGTATAAATTAGAAATCATCTAGATCAATTAAAATGAATTTAGTACTGTAACTGAAACAGTGCAAAAAATCTAATGCCCCACTCTAAATGGCGCACTAATCTCATTTGTAATCTAAAATCTAATAATAAAAATAATAATAATAATAATAATAATAATAATAATAATAATAATAATAATAATGTGTGTGTCTTTTAGCTGCACCAGGATAATGAGTTGAGCAGTTCGCAGGAATCCCAGGTGAGTTATTTAAAACCAGTTTTAGAAGGATGGGTTCCCTCTTGAGTCTGGTTCCTCTGAAAGTTTCTTCCTCTTATCATTGAGGGAGTTTTTCCTTGCCACCGTCGCCAACGGCTTGCTCTTTAGGGATATCA
This sequence comes from Hassar affinis, assembly GCA_025674545.1. Lineage (NCBI taxonomy): Eukaryota > Metazoa > Chordata > Actinopteri > Siluriformes > Doradidae > Hassar > Hassar affinis. The sequence continues at coordinate 14,475,581 of JAOVYV010000017.1, read as the reverse complement.
GTTAGGGACAAAAACTATAACCCATGTCCTGATTGCTTGTCTTTGTAAAGCTGCTTTGAGGCAGTGTCCGTTGTTAAAAGCACTTTATAAATAAATAAAGTTGAATTGAATTTTTGTATTTGTTTAAAAATTGCATGTGCAGCAGATCTGTGTCATGATCATCATCGGTTTCCAAACGCTCCCACACTTTTCCACACAGGAAACACAAACATATCATTTCAGATGTTTTTCTTCCTTCTCTCGTATGCTCCCCTGTTATTTTGCAGTATTTTTAATTTTTTTTCTATTTACCTTGCACTTGGCTACTTAACATCTTCAATTCAAAAGTGTGGACACTGTGGACAGAATATTTAAAGTTGTAAAGACTGAGAACAAGTAACTGAGATGTTGTACAGGCTGTGTTGTGACTGGGTTTAGACAGATTATGGTCACTTTGGGTAATAATGGGTGTGTAAAAATGGCCCAAAGGCAACTAACCATCTCTACTGAAACTGGCTGTTTAAAACAAAGAAAGGAAAAATAGTTAAAGATTTTTACAAAACAAAAATGAATCATCCCACTTTATACATATTTTAAAGTTAACAATAGAAAAAGAAAGAAACAAAGAAAGAAAACGGAAGATAATGAGATGAAGTGTTCATATATTGGTATAATTATTGGAGTTGTACTGATATAAAATAGAAAGATTCATTACTTAATACTATGTTAATTAATAAAATACTAAATAATGCTGTATGTGTGCAGTATTGTATATAGGATATTAAAGTGTAATTTATATAACGTATACCTCTATAATTACAGAATTCCCTTTTGAATCTGTGTTTATGTCTTTTGTCAGGTTACCTCACGTGTCACTCGGGTTTGGGGAACCCCAGGAAGTGACATCATAATCACGGCACCTGAAGGTTTTGGAAAACCCAATAAGAATGGTCGCAGCACTGTTACAGTCAGTTTACGGGATGAGAACACCAATGTTTCCATTGATGTTGTGAGCTTCATTTTCTCTGTGAGCACTGAGGACATGTCTAATGCTAAGCTCGGTGAAAGCAATGGAGGATTCAGTGATGAAGCAATGCAGGATAATGGGGCTGGACCTGGCAAAACTGAAGAGAAAAACAACTCTGATAATGATGAGGAGCCAAGTGAAGAGGGCTTGGACCCAACAGCTGGACCTGAGGTGCTAACCAGTGATGAAGGATTGGACAAAAGTCAGGAGGAAACACCAGATCTAAGAGATGATAAAAGTGAAGATCAGAAACACAGCACAAGTTCTGAGTCTTACATCAGAGTCAACTCTGAAGGTTCTGACCCAGATCACCCAAAAGTCTTTGAAACTACTACCACTTCAGAGATATCCAGCTTACAAGAGGACTCAAATGAATCTGATTCTAGATCAGAGCACCAAAAGACCAAGGTCCATACTGATCAATCAGAGAGCGCAGAACCTTCTGTCATACACTATCTCCCCGGACAACTCACAAGTCTCAGTTCAGATCTTGCATCTACCTTAACCCATCAGGAAACCACTTCAACAGAAGCAAATGTCCAAGGAACTGAACCTATACTAGGACCTTTTCAGACAGCTTTACCACTCAGCTCCAGCTCAGAGGAGAAAACAGATGATAAATGGAAGAACAGTATCAGTGACCCGTCACCAAGCAAGACCGCAAGTCTCATCTCAGGTCCGGAGTCCATGGTACATACAGAAGTGGTGAAGAAGACCGAAGCTCCTCTAACACCTTTCTTCTCTGGTTCTGACTTGTATCCTGAGTATGTTAATGATGAGTGGCAGTATGATCCCAGATATTATGACCCATACAGGAACCATCCTGGGTATGCTGCAGGGTATGACCCTTATGGTGGAGGGTATGACCCCTATGGTGCAGGGTATGACCCCTATGGTGCAGGTTATGACCCCTATCAAGCAGGGTATGACCCGTATGGTGAAAGTTATGATCCATATGGTGCAGGATACGACCCCTATGGTGCAGGTTATGACCCCTATGGAGAAAGGCATGACCCCTATCAGGAAGGCTATGACAACCACGACCCCTATCATGAAACAGAGAGTAAAGATACAAGATACGACGAAGAGCAAGAAACCACTCCAGCATACTCAGTGGAAGAAAACGAGAGCCGTCCTACAGAGACTTCAAGCAACCAGGATAACTCACACAGTGAAGAACAACATCAGTCGCCCTCCATTTCACCATCAAGTACCCCAGTCTCACATACTGAAGGCTCTGATAAAGTGGATTTTGCACAGAGCCTACCATCAGAAGAACCATCAAACTCCAGCTCTATTGAAACCAGCAGAGAAATGGGACTGGAGCCTTCCAAAGGTCCAAATGATTCTAACACTCTTCCTGATTCTGCTGTGTCCAACAGTGAAGAGGATACCAAAATCAGCAGCGAGGAGAGCGTTGAAACCTCAAACTCTGAACAAGAAAGCCAGAATCCAACGGACCAGACAGGAAACCAGGGAACTCCTGATCCAGCAGTTCACATGTCTGTGGTTCAGGTCAGTCATGCCACCCAAAAGATGCACAATGCAGAAGAACCTCACAGTCAGTCACCTGTAGATCTCATACCCACATTTAGTTCAGAAGAAGATGATCCATTGGTCAACACAATCGGGCGCATTATGGATTTTGCATTCAATGGTGGCTCCAATGAACAGGGTAGTCCTGTTGGAAAAAACCCTGACTCTACCCCCTCAGACAACACCATCTCTGAAAACAACCAAAACGACAAATCGTTTTCAGATGAATCCACAAGAGATAGCCCAGGAGTCAGTGCAGATGTGACTGGAGAGTCAGTGGATCTCGCCACACAGATACCAGCATTTGGTTCTGAACCAGTGCCATCAAGTGATGTCAGCAATGAAGATGCTTCCAGTGAGAATAAAACACCAAATCCGAGCACTAACCCGGACGTTACTACTCAGAGCAATGGAGGATTAGATAATAGTGCTGAATCTAATGCTAATGCTAACACAGCTAATGACAGTGAGGAGTCTCAGGAATCTCAGATTTTTACCCCGTCTGCAGTGTTTCCCGTTGCTAGCCAACCAAGCCGTGAGCAAAACAATGAAAACAACAGCAATGAGGAAAACACACAAGAAAGCAAGTCCAACCAGGGCATAATCAGTCAATTTCCTTTAGATACACCCACTAAAATAATAGCCAAAAATCTCTGGACGTCTTTCCTCCAAGCCCTGAAAGTTCCCATACCTAATCAAAGCAGACAATCCGTCCAGAAAATTTTCCAAAGACCACAAAATACCAGACGCTTTCATCAACGTTTCAACAGGAGACAAAAATCCGACAGCAGCGAGGAACGAAAATAGAATGAAATATGTAGAAGCTTAGCAACTTGCTAATGGGAGGTTGGTGCTTTGTCCTGCAACATAATCAGTTTATTACAGTATATGAGGTTAGCATGTTAGCATTCATACATACTATTTGCAATCATATTCTCTGTTAGCAATCATGTTCTCCTTGAGCAAACATGTATACTGTTAGCAAATTATTCTCTCCTAGATCCCTGGAGCATCCATGACACTGTTTTACAACTTTCCTGACTGGACCTTAAATGTTTTTTTACTTTAATTCCACATGTGGTTAAGTTAGTAGGTCTGTTTTCTCCTTTTGGGAAGGAATTGCTGAAATTTTTTGAAATGGAAACGTGATCCAGATTTAACACAAGCATCTTTTACCTCAAATAAAACTAGCTGTAATGATCCCGATAGCTCAGAAAATCTGTATTGCAAGTGTATCAGTATTATGAGTATCAAAATTTATTATGATTATAAATTTTGTTTTGTTTTGTTATTTTTTTGGACTGATCTTGTACTCCAAAAGCATGGTTTCTCTTCTAGATCATAAATAAATAAAATAAATAAATCTCACAATGCAATGGCTCGTGCAGCTGTAACAGCTTCCTGTGTGTTTATTCAGCATGTATTGAAAATGGTTTACTGTAAACACTACTGTAACGTTCTGTCATTTTTTCTGTGCTGCAGTTCAGCTCATAGCCAACAGAGGGCTCGAAACATTACACTCTTTAAAGGAAAAGTTATTTGTAAAACATTTATGCAAAAACTGGATGCTATAAAGTTCCCAAAGTTGTTAGCTCCATTAGCACTGCAGTGCAGAACTAGCAAACCACAGACACTTGTGATGATGGAGACATGGTGTGACTGTACACATGACAAGCTGTGTTTTTTTAGGTTTTAAATAAAACACAATGTGGTGATGAAACCGCTTCACACCATCCTGAAGATTGATTGTTTTCAAATAACAGCATGATTCGGATGTTCCTCACCACCATGGACGTCACTAGAGATTAATGAACAGGGGAGCTAAGCTTTGACTAGGGGGGTCTAGAGGTAAGCCCCCTAGGAGAATTTAAAAAATGACCCAAAAACATCCTCATTATGAAACTGGCATAAAATAAAAAAAACTATTTGGAGAAATTGCCTCATAGCAGCACGTTTCTTTGAAGAGACATGTCACTCAAACTGTGAATTAGCTACAGATCTTATATGACTTAACTACTATCCATCCACTAACATACACTACTCAAATACTGATATAAACTTTTCTTAAATCCAGTAAATACATCAAATACAGAGGTTGGACAATGAAACTGAAACACCTGTCATTTTAGTGTGGGAGGTTTCATGGCTAAATTGAACCTGCCTGGTGGCCAATCTACATTAATTGCACATTGCACCAGTAAGAGCAGAGTGTGAAGTTTCAATTAGCAGGGTAAGAGCACAGTTTTGCTCAAA
>JAOVYV010000017.1:14325854-14343348 GCA_025674545.1 Hassar affinis | reverse complement strand
GGCTGGGCACCGGCTCCCCCGTGACCCCGTAACTGGGAATAAGCGGTACAGAAAATGACTGACTGACTGACTGAAAATAAACTAATGACCAAGTTAATGACCATCCCTTGTTTTCCCAAACGTTCAGAATTTATTTAATTAGTAAATATTCATGCTTTGAGTTGGCAGTTTATAAGTATAACCATGTCACTCACCCATCTTGCGAGTGAGTAGTGTGTTTGAGGGAGGCGGGGTTTCGGATTAGCTTGTCAAGAGAGTTTACGAGGTCACAGAATCGAGGGCGGGACGCACGCTCTCTCTGCCAACAATCCAACATTAGCTGATGCAGCGGAGCAGGGCAATCAGGGGGGCGGGGCAAACGGTAATCCTGTTCTATAGCATTGATCACCTGAGGAGCACAAACACACAAAATCGCAAAAAACATAAGAATACTTCACCGTTTACTGATACAATAATGCAATTTTTATATTCATGTTTGCCTAAATTTATCAGGGCTCATGGTATTTTCACAATATTGTGTTATGTGTTATGATATTTTGAAGTCCACAATAACATTATTATAGGTGTGAGGATAACTGAGAATACATATCTGCACTGTAGAATTAAATGTATAGAGAATAAAAACTAACACACACCACAAACACACACACACACACACACACACTTACATCCTGGTTGCTCATGTCCCAGTATGGCCGTTCTCCAAATGACATCACTTCCCACATGACGATGCCATAACTCCAGACATCGGAGGCGGAGGTAAATTTACGGAATGCGATCGCCTCAGGAGCCGTCCAGCGAATTGGAATCTTTCCACCCTGAGAAGACCAGGACAGAGGGATTAACATGACAAATTACAGAAGAATTTCAGAAATCTGCTTAGTTATAGCAGTCAACCTAACCATGTCTAGTACAATAATGCAGTGTGTGTATGTGTGTGTGTGTGTGCAAATTCATGCCCTCACCAGTGAGCTGGTGTATGTTGGATCTGAGGAACTCTCCGTGAGAAACCTGGACAAGCCGAAATCCGACACTTTACACACCAGGTTGCTGTTAACGAGGATGTTCCGGGCAGCAAGGTCTCGGTGAACAAAGCCCATCTCACTCAGGTACTTCATCCCACTGGCTATACCACGGAGCATACCAACACACTGCAGGGGAGTGAACTGAGCCTCATTCATCTATACAGGGACAGAAGAAGGGACAAAAAGACACATACTTATCAGAACTCAGAAATGGATAGTAGTTTAGCCAATAATTAGCCAATAATACTGACTTAATGAGAACTGGGGACCCAGAACTCATTGTACTATGTATTACTAAGAACAATAGCTAATCATGAACTCTGATATAGAGCCTGCATGAACGCACCCTGAGGAATGAGTCAAGCGCTCCATTCTCCATGTACTCGGTGATAATCATGGAGGGACAGGAAGTGGTAATCACTCCCTCCAGGTGGATGATGTTGGGATGGTGGAACTGGCCCATGATTGATGCCTCAGACAGGAAGTCCCGCCTCTGCTTATCTGTGTAGCCACCCTTCAGAGTCTTGATGGCCACGTAGTTCTCCTTTTTACCAGGAATACGCAGGCGGCCTCGACACACCTCGCCAAACTCACCTAAACATGCATATGAAAAGGGATGGGAAAACATTCCACTTTTATAGGTTCACACTTTTCAAGATTCAAATTGTACACTTTTATAAAAAAAAAAAAAACCTCCATTTTTACATTTCCACATATTTTACAGTCCATTCTGTTCCAGTTATGCATATTTTTTCAGGCATTCCTAGAAGATTTGTGCAAGAACCTCATAATAAAGCAAGACAGTTTTGATCTGTGGTTTATGTCATACATACACACTGCTCTTCACTCTGTCTGTCACTATAACATTATACACTTGTTAATATTAACATGTGCAATATATTATGCATTAAAGCATTTCAGAGTGGAACCTAAGCAAAGATGTTTATATGGCCCTAGTATCACTTACACACACATACACACACACACACACACTCAGACATGCCAGCACTGTCATGAACATGAATACAAAGAGGCTGAAGGCAGTCTCATATAACTTGTGGGGACCTGTGTGCGTGCGTGCGTGTGTGTGTGTGTGTGTATGTGTGTGTGTGCATTACTGAAGTTCTCTTAAGAAACATGAGAGCTTTTAATATAAACTGCACCTGCAGGTACAAAGCTCTCTCTCTGTCTTTCTCTGTCTTAAAGACTCCAGCTCAACAAGAGCCAAATGAATTGTCATATATGTTAGTAAATCAGAATATTGATCTGTGTGTATGTGTGTGTTTGTGTGTGTGTGAATCTCACCTGCTCCGATCACCTCCTCGATCTTCACGAAGGAGACATCGATCTCTTTAGCAAACTCTCGCACGGCTTCATTCGGGTCCTCGTATGTAAATGGATCGATATAAACCTTCATACCTGAAGAAAACATGGCAACCAGGGGTTAAAGTGGTTCTGGCACTTTCGATTAATAAGGAAATAAATCTGGTTGGCAGTTTAATTGTCAAGCAAGTTCATTCTTCGTGTGCTGCGGCCTGGCGTTCCTCCCAGCTGACGCAATCGAGATACAGATGTGGACAAATTTGTTGGTACCCTTCCAAGAAAAAAGAAGAACCCACAGTTTTCTCAGAAATAACTTGAACCTGACTAAAGTAATTGGCATGCATCGTTGTTTATTCACCCCAGAATACCCTGATAGTTGTGTGATTTCATTGTGCCCTACACAGGTTCAAGGCACCCGGTGCCAGACACAGCAAAGCAGCCCCAAAACATAACCGAGCCTCCTCCATGTTTCATGGTATGATTGGTGTTCTTTTCTTTGAAAGCTTCACTTTTTCCAGCTTTGTCTCATCTGTTTAAGGTACATTCTCACAGAAGCTTTGTGGCTTATGGGGCTTCTTCCACGGAGCCCAGTGTCGCTCAAAAAGCAACGTATGGTACGATAAGACACTGATGTACCTTGAACTTCTCTTTGGAAGTTTTCCATTGTTCTTGGTGTCTACCATTGCCACTATCCGTCTATTCACTCTGGGGTTGATTTCCCTCTTGTAACCATGTCCAGAGTGGTTGGCTACGGTCCAAAATAATATTTGCAACTGTAATCACAGGAACACCAAGCTGCTTGGAGATGGTCTCATAGCCTTTAACATGCTTCTCTAGAATGTTCTCTCTGATCCCACCAGACTACTCTCTCCTTTCCTTTCTCTGGTCCATATTCAGTGTGGTGTTCACGGTAATACCTAACAGCAGAGTGACTACTTTTCTCCATTTAAATAAAGCTGATTATGGCTGATTATGATGGGTGCCATGTGTGATACTGATTAAAGAAAACTGATTAAAGAAAACCTTTAGTTTGAAATATTACTATAATCAATTTATTTATAATCTTTTTTACGGGTACAGATTCGTTCAGGCCATTGTAGAATATCTTTGTAGAATACGCAATGATTTCCCTCTTTTCGCACTACAGCTTTACTGTATGACATTCCAAAGGCATGCAGTTATATGTGATGAGGAAGAATGAAGCATTGTTTCAAAGAGCTGTAAGGGTACCAACAAATGTGTGCACATCCGTACCTATCAAATTCAAATACTCATCACGCTCAACTCACATCCTTTTTCCATTAGCATTCCTACATTTCACTGAGTTCACGCGCTCAGATGTTGGTAATCTCACAGTCGCGGTACGTATTGTTAGCACCTAGCTACACAAGGGAAGTGAGTGTAAACTGAGTTACTCTTTTTCTGAAGTGGTAGGTTATTTCAAATGTAACATTTCAAACAGAGGTTAACAACACACAAGCTTTTTTGGTACAAACTGGCTATCTGTCTTCCTAGCTACTGGTACTGCTACTTTGGCTTGCGCTTTGTTTATATACATGCTGTGTAATCCAGTCTGTAGTTATGCATGTGTGTGGGCAGTGAAGTTTGCTCTCAGTGATATATGGAGTGCAAGTCCAGTTCACTTTTTAATCGCGGCGCTTGTGTTCTTAAAAAGGGTTAAATGAGTTTCTTCCGAGCAAAAATTCAACAAACTGTGCTTATCAAACAGAGACAGAAATGTAGAATTATAATGAAATTGCTCTGTGTTTCACATTTACATATTCAAGCTTACAGTAATTCTAAATAGATTCAAGGCTGTATCATGAGCCACAACTTCTTACTGGACCACTTTACAAAGGCAAGTCTTAACCCAAATGCAAACACAGACTCTGAGCCTGAAAATAATCAGACACAAAGACTGGGATGGCTGGGATTCTTCTATCTGACCAGTTTGGTTATCAATCGGTTATGATTAAGGTGTAGTGTTCTATTCCAAATGAGCTGTCAGTCTGATTAGTAACTGACTATCAGACTGCATGAAAGGGAATGCTTAAATGACTTCTAATCAAGTTTATTTTAATGACTATGGAGAGTTAATCTTTTAATTATATGTGTAATAATCATACCTTTAATTCATTCATTCATTTTCTTAACCGCTTATTCCTTTTCAGGGTCACGGGAGAGCCGGTGCCTAGCCAGCAGCATAGGGCGCAAGGCAGGAACAACCCTAGACAGGGCGCCAATCCATCGTAGGGAACACACACACGCACACACTAGGGCCACTTTAGAGACACCAAATCATTCTAACGTGCATGTCTTTGGACAGTGGGAGGAAACTGGAGTACCCGGAGTAAACCCATGCGGACACGGGAGGACATGCAGACTCCACACAGAAAGGACCCAGACTGCCCCACCCGGGGATCAAACCCGGCGATGGTGCTACCCACTGAGGCGACGGTGCTACCCACCGAGCCACTGTGTCACCCCGTACCTTTAATGAAATCCTCATTATGTCCAAATTTGCGTAAGGGATTACATTACTACTTTTTAGACTTTGCAGTTATGTAACACTTGGAAAAAGTGCTAGTTTTGAACAAACACAATGTTGAATAAATCATTAAAATAAAAACTCTAAAACACATTCACATGCTGTAAATTGTACTGGTGTTTAAATGGTCACTAGTATTACAGCCACACCTGAATGTGTGTATATCTGGTATGTGTTTAACACTCACCTGGAGTCATGAGATATTGTCCATTTTTATCCGACTCTGAGTCCCTCAGTCTGCTGTGCTTACTGAGAGAGAGACAGCCAGAGAGAGAGAGAGAAAGAGAGAATGTGTGTGAATGGAAGATAGAACTCTTTGAAGTCCTGTGAGTATTTCTGCTGAGATGAATTAGAGGTAAAAAATAATATTATTGCTGTAGATAACATAGTGTGTAACACACACACACACACACACACAAATGATTGATGCTGAAATTTTCCCATGAGTCCTCTGAGGCTGACACCTCATCCCCAATCTTATCTCAGAAGACCTAATGTGCATTTAGTCTACAGTACAAATCCAGTAAAATGTAATAAAACCTGCTGCAACTGTACACACACACACACACACACACACACACACATCTCTCTCTTCAGGACATAAATAGTACTGGGTGGGGAATCCTATAGCTGCTGTGTGTGTGTGTGTGTGTGTTGTGTGTGGGGCGCTGGGGTCAGTTTCATTGTTCTAGAGAGCAGTCCTATGGAGATGGTATGGGGTGGAAACATCCTGTTAACACACACACACACACACACACACACACACACACACTTTGGCTCCGCTTTCTCATTTCCTTTAATATTCTGCATTATAAACACATCCATATCCTAATTTCAATAGAGCACAGAGAATTTGCAGTGTGTGTGTGTGTGTGTGTGTAATGAAAGTGTAATCACACACTAATCACTAAGTTTCTTGTGTCTGTGATGATTAGTAAACAACCTTTGTTGTTGATTCACTTTCAACTTGAAATCTTACCGGAAACAAAACACAGCAACAGTTACTATGGCGATGAGGATGAGGAGTCCCATAGCAACCAGCACACCGGTCACTATCATGCGGGTCTGAGACTCTGACTCTGAGAGATGGCAAGAGAAAAACACTGGAATTAACATGCATGTTTTTGTTACAAAATGTGTTAATGTGTGTGTGTGTGTGTGTGTGTGTGTGTGTGTACCGTCAGGCAGTGTTCTGAGTATAGCCTGGTTGCTGAACTGTCCGTATCCGGTGCTGGTTCTGGCTCGAACTTGAACTTTGTACTGAGAGGAACGAGACAAATTCGGCAAAACCACCGAGTTCTGCTTTGTGCTGATGTACTGCCATGCCTCCTCCTCACCCTGCGCACACACACACACACACACACACATATAGCCTTGTGAATACCTGGTTATTGTAACAAGTCAAACAGGTGCTTTGTGGGGACCTTTACACTGTCTCTCTGTACCTGTAGACTATAGCGTAGCTGGAACTCAGTGATGGTGTTAAGTGTGTGTTCTGGGACGTTCCAGCTCAGAGTCAGACTCGTCTCAGAAGCCTTTGTTTTCTTGATTCCTGAGACAGGGACGAGGACTACACACACACACACACACACACACACACACACACATTAATGTACATGTGACGTTAAATAAATATATGTATGCATGTATGTTACACATAAACATGCAGCTACAGAGTAAGTAATGAAAACATTAGTGTATGTGTGTATGTATGTGTGTGTGTGCGTGTGTGTGAAACTCACCGTAGCTGCTGGTGGTGATGTTGATGCTAGCGGATGCAGTGTGTGTACTGCTGGCAGAGGTCACTCCGTTGATGGCGATAATGGTGAAGGTGTAGCGTGTGTGTGGTTGAAGGCCGTGGACCGTCACTCTCCGTCCCGTCAGTCCTGTCTGCATGGGCCGATACAGCACGCTCTCCGCACACGGCACACACACACTCGCACTCAAACTCGCACCACAGCGCACACACTCCACTGCGTATGACAGGTCTGAGCGTCCCCCACGCTCCACAGGCTCACTCCACTCCAACACCACCATCGTATCGTTCACCTGCGGGACAAGGTTCCGAGGTGCAGAGGGGGGCTCTGACACACACACACACACACACACACACAAAAGGAGGATTAGATAACATTATAAAAGACAAGGCACGAAAACTGCACACATAAATGAGAGAGTGGGAATGTGGGGCGTGTCCATGTTTAAGGGGGCGTGTCTGTGTTTAAGGGGGCGTGTCTGGCTTTATGTGTTAGGGCATGTACTAACTTAGTAGATGCTGAATTTCACCACATTGTTCAAGCATTTATTCCACTTAATTAACTACAAACTGTGTGTGTGTGTGTGTGTGTGTGTGTGTGTGTGTGTGTGTGTGTGTGTCAGACTCACTGGAACACGCCACATCAGGTGTGTCAGTTGGCGCTCTGTAGTAACCGGGGCGACAGGAACACACAGTGGCTCCAGGAGAGTGTGTGTTACTGTTCATCGGACACACACGACACACACTCGCTCCCATCGATGCCTTGTACTGACCCGGCCCACACGCTGACAGAGAGAGAGAGAGAGAGAGAGAGAGAGAGAGAGAGACAAACAGACAGACAAAGCATCAAATAATGTTCCCATATTAACCTAAGGCATGTTGCAAAATTATTGGCACCCTTAAGACTGATCGAAAAGAACATTAAAAATAAAAATTCTCTTGTGAATCTGGCACACACACACACACACACACTCACACACACAGTCACTCTCTTACTCTCTCTCATGACTAGTTTGAATGAACTTGATTTAGAAACATACAATCAGCAAATGATGTCAGAGCAGGAAGTGTCCAACATTCCAAGACAATTCAAATCACACACACACACGCAGGCCTCACTGACTTTCCTTACCCTTTGGTATCATCAAACTGAAAAGGTCAAAGTTCTTGTGTGTGCATGTATGTGTGTGTGTGTGTTTAAATGGTCCACAGTTTATCAGAGTTTGACGTGTAGATGAGTGACCTGTTGAGAGACAGTCAGACAAAGAGGAGCCTCACTGAGCAATAAACCACTGAGCGGATACAGGGAAGGTGCGACCTCCACACGACAGGAAAAGAGACAGACAGATAGAGACAAGAAGAGAGGGAGGGAGACAGGGAGAGAGAGACACAAAAAGAGAAACAGAGAAAGAAACAGAAGGCAATAAGACCTCTAGACACACAGAGATGAGGAGAAAGGAAAGAAAGAGACAGAGACACAGAGAAAGACAGACAGAAAGGGAGAGGGAGAGAGACAGGTGATGACAGCGTGTATTCTAAACGATTGCCAGGAATGTTTCGCTGCCCACACACTCACGCCGGCGGTGCTGAGAGACAGGTTTATATCTTACATAAACACACTGACACACTCAATGAACTCCAGAGCACTTTACACACACACTGACACACACACACTGACACACACACACTGACACACACACACACTCTCACACACAGAGTAAGCTTTAAGCATTTTTATGATGTACCACTCTGAATTGTGCTGCATGACAGGAAGCGTGTATACAGCAAGAAGTTTCGGTGTCGAGGGTGCCAATACTTCTCAGTCAACACACAGACAATTTCGCAATAAAGACAGACTAAAAAGCAATAAAACATCAGGAGCACGAGCTGAGACTGGCTCATCACTGCGATGTTTCAGAGTGATAATGAGAACACCGGCGTGCTACAACATCTCACTCACTGATCACATCATATTTCTAACACTTCTTCCTCCTCTTCACCTGTGTTCAAATCCCTGTGTTCTGCTCACCAACACACGCCTAATACACACCTAACACACATCTAACACGCACCTAACACACGTCTAACACACGCCTAACACATGCCTAATACACACCTAACACACATCTAACACAAGCCTAATACACATCTAACACACGTCTAACACACAACTATCACACGTCTAACACACATCAAACACACGCCTAACACACATCTAACACACATCTAACACACGCCTAACACACATCTAACACACGCCTAACACACGTCTAACACACTACTAACACACGTCTAACACACAACTATCACACGTCTAACACATGCCTAACACACATCTAACACACGCCTAACACACGTCTAACACACAACTATCACATGTCTAACACACGCCTAACACACATCTAACACACATCTAACACAAGCCTAACACACATCTAACACACGCCTAACACACATCTAACACACGCCTAACACATGTCTAACACGCAACTAACACACGTCTAACACACAACTATCACACGTCTAACACACGCCTAACACACATCTAACACACACCTAACACACATCTAACACACACCTCACACATGTCTAACACACAACTAACACATGTCTAACACACAACTAACACACAACTATCACACGTCTATCACACGTCTAACACACACCTAAAACATGTCTAACACACGCCTAACACACGTCTAACACGCCTAACACATGTCTAACACACGCCTAACACACGCCTAACACACGTCTAACACACGTCTAACACACAACTAACACACGTCTAACACACGTCTAACACACGTCTAACACACGCCTAACACACAACTAACACATGTGTAACACACGTCTAACACACAACTAACACACAACTAACACACGTCTAACACACGCCTAACACACGTCTAACACACTTCTAACACGCCTAACACACGTCTAACACACGCCTAACACACTTCTAACATGCCTAACACACGTCTAACACACGCCTAACACACTTCTAACATGCCTAACACACGCCTAACACACGCCTAACACACGTCTAACACACAACTAACACACGTCTAACACACGTCTAACACACAACACACAACTAACACACAACTATCACACATCTAACACATGCCTAAAACATGCCCACTGATTCATTTCAATTAAGAAACTGAGTTTAGATTCAGAAATACATGTGTATGTGTGTTAATTTCACTATTTACACATTTCAACCATAAACCTTTATCAATATGATAAACAATAAAGCTTCAGTGTAGTGATTTGACTGTTCATTGCTACTTACTGTAAAATTACAATAATTAATAATGATGAATTAATCAATAAAGAGAACTATTAATACGTAAGTTCTAAGTAAATTTACACACAGTATTAAAAGACACCGCTGTTATTATTATATGCATGTATTTACACGTTTAATACAACCTTTGATGTGTTTTATTTGTGCTTTTGTCAAATGTTAAGGAGCAGCTGGTGTGTGTTCAGGAACATACGGAGTTACACAGTTAAACCATTAACCTCCAGTGACGGACTCTGTGTGTGTGTGTGTGTGAGAGGGGTGGCTATAAAGTTAAACACGCACAATCTGCTCTCAAGCCCCTAAGTGACCCACCCATTGTATTCCTCTAAAAAGAGTCTCTCTCTCTCTCTCGCACACACAAACACAGACACACACAACAATAAGAGCACCAACACAAAGAAACACAAAAGACCCTAGCAATTAGCACAACACATGCAGCCACCTGCTGCTGCTGCTTCTGCTGTGTGTGTGTGTGTGTGTGTGTGTGTGTGTGTGAGAGAGAGAGAGAGAGCAGAGTCAGATTACCCATAATCCAAAGCCACACCCTGGCAAAAAGGGTCCTGCGTTCTTCTACAGACTCATAAACTTCACAGTCACATGAGAACACTATGCTACACACACACACACACACACACACACAGTCCCCAGTTTGTGAAGGATGAGTTCACTCTGTAGTGTTATTTCCTCTTTACTGTCATCTTAACCACAAAACAGTTTTATGTAAATGAGCTGATCCGATAATGGAATAAAGTGTAAAGCTGCCTCCTGACACCAATTAACTTCTATCATCTACACTTTCCTTCTTCTCTCCTTCCTTCTTCATTCATTCTTTTACCTACTCGATTATTTAACATTGCGTTATTTTCTTCCTTTCTTCAAATTCTTTCTTTCTTCTTTGTCCCTTTTTCTTATTTTTTTTCCTTACTTTCTTTATTCTTCCACACTTCTTTTTCTGCTTCTGTATATATTACTATATTCACCCCATTTACATGTCCTTCACTGTTTCTTTTTTTTACCATTATTCAATTCATTTATTCATTTTTATCCTTATTCAATTTTTCTTCCTCTTGATTTATTTTGAAAATCTTTCATTGATTTGCCTTCAGTATTTATTTTTGTTTAATTGAACTCTTTGTCCTTGTTACTTCCCTTTCTTTCTTCTTTCTTCCTTTTTACTGTACTTTAATTTTTCCTTCTTTATTGTTTATTTATTTGACCCCCTCAGACTGACCTCACACTGAGAGGTGGTTAAGGTCCTCACTTTTCTGATGTTACTGTGTAAAGAAGTTTATTTTCACACTCAGCTTTATAGAGAAATGTGTTTGAGTTACCTGTCTTACATTACCCTGCCCTCCCTACACACACACACACACACACACACAAATAGAAAAATAAAATCAGTTTGCCCTCAGAACATTCACATTACACACTAAGCCACGCCCACATGAGGGGTGGGGGTGGACAATTACTTCCTACACAGCTGCTTCTCTCTCTAGACACATTCTAGGTGGAAGTACCCCCTTTTTGCGGGAACTGAGGGAACTGAGAACGATTATAGTGATTATACTTCTCCAAGTGTATATGAAGTATTCATTTGAAAAAAGTGATAAATACCATCTGTTAAAAAAAACCCAAAAACGAATTGACTATCGTCAGTTTTTTTTTACGATTTCTTATTCTGAACTTTAAGACTTCAGAGGCGTCTGTACAGATAGATCATCTTAAAGCAGCTGAGAGTCCATTATCTTATCTTCTTCAGGGCATAAAAACAAGAGTAAAGCTTATTCATGTAGCATAGAGAAAAAGTGCAAAAATTATAAAAAATGAAAAATGATATCAGTCAGGGAAAGTACAACTCAGAACATTTCCTTAGGCATCCGCACTATCTACTGAGGAGTTAACCAAGATAAACGCAGTGATTTAATCGACAATGGAAAAAGTAAAGCAGGATGAAATGTCAAGTTATCAGTTAACACGTTTCTTGCATTTTGTTATTTTTAATTAATCAAGATGCCCAATGGCAGTTTGATTGACATTACCTGGAATGCACAATAAAAAAATAAAAAAAAATCTGAAAATGGATAAAACATGGAGATGTGTGTTTTTGTAAATGAACTCTTCATATGTTTTTTTTAAATGCATGTAAAACATTAGTTGTGTAAACAACAGTTCTTAGCATTAAAAACATAGAAGACAAAACATGGACAAATGAACCGACAGTGAAGTCCAGGCTCAGGCATCCACCACACATTGAAGCAGCATCCAGAAGCTGAAACAGGACTTTGAGGAAATAAAAGACCACAACACCCAAGGCGATCTGATCATACAGAAGACACGTCGCTACGCATGACTTCAGAGTTCCTGTTAGTTGGTACGAATGCAAACAGAAAAAAACCCTTGAAGGTATGCAGTTCTCAGAGGAGCTTCCCAGTGGATCGATTCTCTCAGAGTCCCTAGAACTGTTTGGTCCGAAAGCGCCTTCTGTATCTGTGTGTGTATGTGTGTGTGTGTGTGTGCGTGTCTCTTTGTCTGTCTTACTCTCTCTCTCTCTGGCTCTCTCTCCCCGTCTCGCTCTTTGGATAACTGTAATTCAGAACAGGCTTTCTGGCTCAAGCAGAGAGTATGAATATATTTATCATTATGGCGTGTGTATTTAAGTGTGTGCGTAATACAGTGTACTGGAGGAATGCTCTTAGCCTAAAACATTAAATCAACTCCATCATCAGGCCAAGTAATATATGGTGGGGGGTGTGTGTGTAGGAACAGTGGAGTTACCGTAGGCATCATTGTATTAATATGGAAGAAAGACCACTGGTACTGTAATTCATTCATTCTGTCTTTCTTTCTTTCTTTCTTTCTTTCTTAGCACACACGCTCAAACACATGTACACTCACCTCGGCAGCGATCCGTGTCCACGGGTTCATATCCAGCTTTACACGCACAGGAAGTTGAAGCAGGCTCCACCCACTGCCCATCCTCTCCACACAGCATGGTAGGTGGGCGGGCATCGGGTCCCGAGGGGGCGGAGTTCTCCACACACTCACCCTCAGCCTGCTGCACCAATGAATGAGGAAGAGTCTCAGGAAAGGCAGAAAAATTGCGAACGTGGGAGGGGCATTTTTTGTAGTAAACACGCACAGCTAGTAGAGCCATGCACACGCCCTGAGCTTGGAACGCTAAATAAACCCCGGCTTTTGTGATCGGACCAACGCGCAGGGTCTTCACGTTCGACTTCCTTTCACCACCTCGACGCAACAGGAAGTCAGCTGCCACCGTGTCCACCTGAAACCGAAACATTTCAAAAGTCTTAAAATTACAAAAATCTACAATACCAAAGAGTAAATTATCCTAGTTCAGGTTAATATTAATATACATCTCCTAACATTACCACAGACTGATGGAACAATTAAATGTGTGCATGTGTGTGTGCGCTCACCTTGGTGTAGGGGTTCTCCATCCAGTCAGGGTGTGTGACCATGCCTGAGTCATCATCAGTCTGGTAGCAATAGACATTGAAGGTTTCCTTGCAGGTGTGTGTGTGTGAGTGTGAGCGCATTGAGCCACACTCTATGATGGTGAAACGAATCTCCACGTAGAGCTGAGAGGCTCCACCCACCGGGATGAGACGTGTCCTCAGCCAATGAGACGTTGAGCCCCCGTCTGATGGACAGATCTGAAATGTCCTCACACTGTTCCCTTCTTCATCCAGACCACTCACCTCCTCCCACTGAGAGACAGAGACAGACAGACAGGCAGACAGTCAAACAGGTAGAGAGACAGGCAGACAGATAGACAGGTAGAGAGACAGGCAGGCAAACAGACAGGCAGAAAGACAGACAGACAGGTAGACAGACAAGCAGGCAGGTAGAGAAACAGACAGACAACCAGACAGGCAGGCAGACGGAGAAGCAGAAAGACAGACAGACAGACAGGCAAACAGGCAGGCAGACAGACAGACAGATAGGCAGACAGACAGATAGATAGGCAGACAGACAGATGATAGTAAGGTTTTAAACATAGGCAAATTTATGTTTTTATGATTAAATAATTATAAAATTATTACAATTATATTACTATTACAAAAAAAAAATACAATAATTTACCAGTTTTTCTATAAAAAGGAATTGATTCAAATTAAATATGACAGTTTGACATAATAATATTTAAACCAAGAAAATGAGAGAAAATTTAGAAACCTATAAAATAATCTTATATTTTCAATTAATTAATTTTGTCAGAAATGTGAATTAAATTTGAAAGTTTTTACTTAATAACTTTTAAAGTGGTGACACTACAGAAATAATAGCAAATAATAAAAAAATAAATGATGCATCATATTTTAAGCAAAACCAAATTTCTTTTTTTACGTTTTGTTTTGGAATGGATTAAAAACTGGAAAAATTCATAAGATAATCACATTAAATATTGAACAAAGTCTGTTAAATATGCCTGTAGTCTTCTTTTTGCTGTGGGGTGCCGATATTTCTACCATCACTGACTGTACTGACAGAAAATGTTTTTGACTTTTTAATATTAACACACTCAGGATTATGGAATTACAGTGTTCTTTATAGGGGTTTGTGTGTGTGTGTGTGCATGCCTACCTCAGGTTCAGTAACAGGGTAGATGGTCCATCTGAGATCAGACGTTTCAGACTTCGTATTCATTACAACTTCTACAAAAGAGACACAGATTAAAAAAAAATATTTACAAGCTGTGTGTTTGTAAATAAAGCACTTGTCTCTGTAGGGAGCAGCTGAACCCACAAATAAACAATTCTCAAGTATTTGTATGATTTTTGGGACGTTTGGCACACATAATGCTGTACACGATAGACACACAAACACATACACACAAACACAAACACACACACACACACACATGTGCAAAGTTCACTTAACTGTATCTAGATACACAGGTCTAATGTTCAGTGTGAGAGACCTTCACTATCTACCACTGTGTGGTTGTGTGTGTGCGTGTGGGCCTTGTGCTCCTTGTTAAGGAGGTCATGCGCCCAAAGTGTGTGAGCTCTGCTGGAATTCTTGTCTCGTCACGCTCACCATTTCCTCTAGACCACCACATATACACATACACACAAACACACACACAGTGTTCAGTTTGTGTGTGCTGTCATCTGTCCTCTGTAATTAACGAGACAGATGATTAGAGGGGGGTGTGCATGTGTATGTGTGTGTGTGTGTCTTGGACGCTGAACTATAATTTCACTGTTCCGCTTCACAGCCGCCCAGGAATGACCAGGACCACAGCCAGCTCTCAGTCTATGTGCGTGTGTGTGTGTGTGTGTGTGTGTGTGGGTGTGTGTGCATGAGAGACAGACAGAGAGAGAGTGAGCAAGAGAGACTTTCAGCTCAGACTATAAACTGTAGTCAGGCAACATCATAACTCCATAACAATCGAAATGTCTCACACTGATGACATCACTATGCTTTGTGAGGACTATGATTTTGATTTTTCCAGGCATCATGGTTTAATTGGTCCTGATCCTGTTTTAATACACAAAATGACACACCTTTACCTAAAACTAATCACCAATTATGTCTTCTGTGTGTGTGTGTGCTTGTGTGTGTGTTCACTGGTGTTCTGTCTGATTACAATCTACCCAGAGCCCTGATACACCAGTCACGCCATACCTACATTAACACACACACCCACACGCACACCCGCACACACACATGTACATGCAGACATGCATGCACAAATGACTAGACCTTAACTTACCCCATTTCTGACCACGCCCCATACTTTGGGTATGACCTCAGCATCTTGTATATGCCTCACAGGTTTCATGCATATCCATGATTTATCCATGTTCATGATTGAAACTATTTCAATAAACATTCTTGTTAGAACTGAGCGATGTGGCAGCCATGTTGTGTACAAACGTCAACGTATTTTTAAGAACTGTTGAGTAACACACTTTCCTGAGTAGACTGATACCAGGATTTTACAGGTTGACCAAAAATCCAAGGACTAGTTTGCAAAAGTAAGATTTGCATATTAGGCAAATGAACTTCACAAAAAAGTGGGCGGGGCTACATGGGTCAAAAAATACGATTCAATATTTATTCGATGAGTAGACATTTGTAGACAAAGTACAACAAGCAAATGTATGATGGCCAGATCTGGAAAAATCTTCATGGTAACCAAAAAAAAAACAATTAAATTCTCCTCAACACCAAACTTTCAACAAAATTAGCTTCCACTGAAAGGCTAACTACCCAGAACACTAACACATACGCTGCTAATCTAGTGCGCTTCTGAAAAAATCTAAAAATATGGGATTTTAATAGGGGATTTAATAGTGAAAATGTATTCAATGTATCTGTAGCAGAAAATATTTCCTCACTGACTTAGCCAGACTAGCATGCTAACTAACTGGCATGCAACTACGCTAGTAATCGAAGTAGCTGGTTTGCTAAGGTTCTAGAGTGCACAGTTCGAGATTCGTCATACAAATAATGCGCTAAGCAACTGGTTGGGTAACGAGATAGCACCCTAATGCACTTCATTTAATAGGGTGTGCTTTAATCTGTTTACATTCTGTGTAGTTCTATGGTGACATGGACAGAGAGGATTGTGTTACACACAAGCCGTGTGTGAGAGTTGTGTATTAGCAGTGTGTTACTGGTGTATGGTAGCGTTCTGATAGTGTTGTGTCGGTGGTGTGTGCTAGTGTTGGGTTAGCACTTTGTTAGTGATGTGCTAGCGGTGTGTGAGAGTGGAGATGAAAGCGTGGGAGCCACTCAGCTGAATTTATGAGATTACTGAGAGCCTGTTTAACTCCTCAAGAGGGTTAATCCCTATGTTAAGAACCGGGGGATAAAAATAGAGACAGACAGACAGCGAGAGAGAGAGACAGAGGGAGAGAGAGACAGACAGAGAGGAATAAGTGTAATTTAAACCCTGCTGAGAAAAGACAGATCTGTTTAACAGGATTAGTGAACAGCAGAACCTCATTTCCCCTGCAGGACCCCCATCCACACACACACACACACACACACACAGGTCATCTGTGTCCTCACATATGCAAAGCTCTCAGTCCACAGTGGTGGAGCTCAGCAAGGATAAAAAGTGCAAAGACACAAATCCATCTGCACCACTTCATCTGAACTCCTGTCTCACCTCTCTCCCTCTCCCTCTCTCTCTCACTCTCTCTCTCCCTCTCACACACACACACACACAACTTTCTATTCCTCACACTTTATTTACACTTCTTTCTGTTGTTTTCTCACATAAAGTCTTTCCTCTCACTTACACATAACTGCGTTATTCTTCTCTCTTTTTTCTTTCATTTCACACCATTTTTTTCTCTCTATCTCTGGATTTCTGTCTCTCTTTGTCTGGTTTGAAAGCCAAATTTCACATCTACAATGGAAAACACAAATGAAGAGAAGAGACCGACAGTGAGAGAGACACAGAGAGAGAGAGACAGTGAGAGAGACAGAGAGACAGAGAGAGAGAGAGAGAGAGAGAGAGAGAGAGAGAGAGAGAGAGAGAGAGAGAGAGAGAG
>JAOVYV010000017.1:14320236-14323762 GCA_025674545.1 Hassar affinis | reverse complement strand
AGAGAGAGAGAGAGAGACAGTGAGAGAGACAGAGAGAGAGGGACAGACAGTGAGAGAGAGGGACAGACAGTGAGAGAGAGAGAGAGAGAGAGACAGTGAGAGAGACAGAGAGACAGTGAGAGAGACAGTGAGAGAGACAGAGAGAGAGGGAGAGAGAGTGAGAGAGAGAGTGAGAGAGACAGAGAGAGAGGGAGAGAGAGTGAGAGAGACAGAGAGAGGGACAGTGAGAGAGACAGAGAGAGAGGGAGAGAGAGTGAGAGAGACAGAGAGAGGGACAGACAGTGAGAGAGAAACAGACAGTGAGACAGGAGGGATAATAGTCTCAGGATGACAGACTTTAAGACAAAGCAGTTTTATTTTATTGTTCACTA
The DNA here is from genome assembly GCA_025674545.1 of Hassar affinis. Lineage (NCBI taxonomy): Eukaryota > Metazoa > Chordata > Actinopteri > Siluriformes > Doradidae > Hassar > Hassar affinis. The sequence continues at coordinate 14,323,391 of JAOVYV010000017.1, read as the reverse complement.
TAATCTGCTTTGGGATTCAGTGTTATCTCAGAGAGAGAGAGGAAGGGAGAGTGAGAGTGTGTGTATGTGTGTGTGTGTGTGTGTGTGTGTGTGTGTGTGTGTGAGCAGGATTTTCCACTCTGACTGATGGCGATGTTCTGAAGCGTTTTGCCAGAACAGAGACATTAAGGAGTGATACAGTGACTTTCCATACCCGTCACTAAGGAGTTCTTATTCCTCTACTGACCAAAACGCCTGCATTATTACTCTCAGTTATTACTCTGTGTTATTACTCGCTGCTATTATTCTGCATTACTACTTTGCATTATTACTCTGTTATTACTCAGATTTATTATTTTTATTATACTTAGTTATTATTCTGCATTACTACTTTTCATTACTACTCAAGTGTTATTACTCTGCATTATTACTCTGCGTTATTACTCTGTGTTATTACTCTGTGTTATTACTCACTGTTATTACTCTGCATTATTACTCTGTGTTATTACCCTGCATTATTACTCTGTGTTATTACTCAGTGTTATTACTCTGCATTATTACTCTGTGTTATTACTCAGTGTTGTTACTCTGCATTATTAATCAGCGTTGTTACTCTGTGTTATTACTCTGCATTATTACTCAGTGTTATTACTCTGCGTTATTACTCAGTGTTATTACGCTGCATTATTACTCAGTGTTATTACTCTGCATTATTACTCACTGTTATTACTCTGCATTATTACTCAGTGTTATTACTCTGTGTTATTACTCAGTGTTATTACTCTGCATTATTACTCTGCATTATTACTCTGTGTTATTACTCTGCATTTTTCTCCAGGTTATTACTCTGTGTTATTACTCAGATTTATTATTATATGTAGTTATTATTCTGCATTATTACTTTGAATTACTACTCAATGTTATTACACTGCATTATTTTTACTCCAGGTAACTACTCTGCTTTATTAGTCTGTATTATTAGAATTGTGTTACTAAAACAGTGTGTAACAGTATAACAGTATTATTTGTATAATTTGAATAATTACAGTGTATAACTGTGTAATACTATTTGCTTAATTAGGTCATATAATTATAAGTGTTAAAATCAGTTTAAAATAATATAATAGTATATACGCCTGGGTAATTAAACTGAATTAACACTCATGGTATTTTTAAAACCTTGAGCATGACAATGCTACAGAGAGAAAATCACATCTTTGTATTTATAGAAACCCCCACACACACATGCGCGCACACACACGCAGCATGATGATTTTCATTTTACAGCAAAAAATGCAGGGTGGATTAAACAGTAGACTTTTACACTTCACTTTAATAAAAATACACGTGCACAAGCTGTTTTGATTACTAAAGTGTGAATCTTAATGAAACCTTTGTAGCTTAACAATAAAAGTGAATGTAGTAAATGAACTGATGGAATTATTTCTTTTCTTAGCTATCAGAGGTGTGTACTTATAAACAAACTAACTGTAAATCATATTTTTGTGGGTTAGGGTGTGAATTCTGTTGTTAATTTTAGATAAGACAGAGTGAAACTAAAAAACTGTTCCTGCTCCTGACATTGACTTGAACTCTTCGGCACTAATCAGCACATCTCAGGAACAATGTCTTTGACCATAAACACACGCTGACACATTCTGCGTGTTTTACGTTTTTTTGCTGCTTTGACACAGTTTTAGTTTTACACAGCCTCAGTTCTCTGTATTGGGGTTTAAAATTCAAGTATGGTTAAAACATGATGTTCCACACTGTGCTGAAGAACCCAGTGTCTCTCGGTTATTAAACATCCATCCATCCATTTTATGACTTAATTACTGCTTATTAGACTTTTCTGCACGTAAAATTCCTCATGTTGTGTGTGTGTGTGTGTGTCTGTGTGTGAAGAGACAAACACTCCACTGGGGGTCTTGAAAGAACTTGACTCAATGTTGACTTTTTTAAACATCACATTATAAATCATACATTAGCTGGGTGTATGGAATAAAATCACCACTACGCCATTCATCTTCACTGCGGGGGAGTGTGTGCGTGTTTTATTAGTACAGTATTTATGAGGACGGGAGCTCATGAGTGTTCTCTCCACACATCTGTCTCTCACGAGTGTCACAGATTGTTTTCTTTCCGTCAAATGTTGCTACACTTTAAGGAGGACAGTCTCACACACACACACACACATGCACACACAGTTTTCAAGGCAAGGGGTGACTGATCCTGAGGAGTGTAGACAAAAGACCTCACACCTCACAACCTGTGTGTGTGTGTGTGTGCGCGCATCTGTGTGTACACGCATGTGTGTGTGTCTGTTAAATGTGTGTCAGTGCCATGCTCTGGATCATTAAAGTGTGTGGCGGGTCCATGTGTCTCAAGAAATGCACAACTAATCCAATGTGATCAGACACAGAGGACAATGTGACCACACACACACACCCACACACACACACGCACATACACCAGACTCGTTTTAGTACTTAACAAAAATCTTAACAAATCTGAAGCAGAAAAAGAAAGAGAGAGAGAGGGAGAAAAGAGACAGAGAGAAAGAGAGAGAAACAGCAAGACAGAAAGACAGAAAGTGAGCGAGAGACAAAAAGAGAGAAAAAGAGAAACAGCAAGACAGAACGTGAGCGAGAGACAGAGAGAGAGAAAGAGAGAGAAACAGCAAGACAGAAAGTGAGCGAGAGACAGAGAGAGAGAGAGAAAGAGAGAGAAACAGCAAAACAGAAAGCCAGAGAGAGAGAGAGAGAAAGAGAGAGAAACAGAAAGACAGAAAGTGAGCGAGAGACCGAGAGAGAGAAACAGCAAGACAGAAAGTGAGCGAGAGACAGAGAGAGAGAAAGAGAAAGACAGAAAGTGAGCGAGAGACAGAGAGAGAGAAAGAGAGAGAAACAGCAAGACAGAAAGTGAGAGAGAGAGAGAGAGAGAGAGAGAGAGAGAGAATGAGAGCAGGACATGGCACTATTATTCATTTTATTATTAATTAAATTAATTATTAGGTTGTTTATAGCAGTTGTGTGTGTGTGTGTGTGTGTGTGTAAATGACCTCAACACATATCTGTAACTCAGAATAACATTAACATTACAATGTTATAGCTACTATCACTTCAGTTTACTGACAGAACCCTGATGACATCGTTACTGAATCTAACACCAACGTT
>JAOVYV010000017.1:14220543-14232194 GCA_025674545.1 Hassar affinis | reverse complement strand
CAGGCTGGTCCAATTTAGCCATGAAACCTCCCACACTAAAATGACAGGTGTTTCAGTTTCATTGTCTAACCCCTGCAGATAGATAGATAGATAGATAGATAGAATTCTGATTTTTTTTAATAAACGTTAAATAAACGTATTTTTTTTTTGCCTTTTGATTATGCTTACTGCATTGCTTTATTCATCTACTGTACTGAGTAAGAATAAATCTTTATAGCCCCAAACCAGACACGGGGACTCTCGGACTCTGACTTCGGCCTCCAGATCTGGGCTTTGTGAACCATCTGTATTTTATTTATTAATTTATTTTGGCTCATTAACGTTAAGGAAAAGTCTGACGAGCTGAATGTTATTCCCTGTCTTATTATCATGCGCATCTTTACTCATGTGCACGGCCACAGATGACACCAGCATAAGAAATTTGGGCTCAAAGACTTGAGACTTGATCCGAGCACACGGGCCCCAAATTCAGCTCTGATATTCCTGCTGGAATTCTACAGTCCTGCTGATCGGGTGGGATGTTGTTACTGCACCCACCAGGTGGAGACAAAGACTACAGTAACCCAATAATAATAATAATAATAATAATAATAATAATAATACTATATACCATGTTGCAGACTTGTTCGCACTACACACATTGAAGATAGCAGCAGTTCGTCCCTTTGCAAAGGTTCCTCAGAGATTCTTCCTCAGAAGTTCTGGAACCATTAACAGTTCCTCCAGGGGACAACCCGAGGAACCGGGGAGCTGATTTACAAACATCTTGTTTCTGCGCCAGCATGGTGCACTTCTACAGGAGCTGATGAGTCTGTGCTGGTTGTAGTTTAGTCCAGAGCATGGAGCTGAACTCGGACCAGGCCAAACTCGGGTGTAGAGGCTTCTGTCTCCTCCAGTGTAGTGCACTGACAGAGTGAGCAGGAGCAGGAGGAGGAGGAGGAGGAGTGAGTGTGTGAGTGAGTGTGTGTGTGTGTGTGTGTGTGTGTTTGGGAATCAGCCAGTGTGTGATGGAGGCAGCACCAACAACGCGCGTGCCAATCGCACCCTGAGCACGAGGGGCGGAACTTCCGGGTTTAGGCAAGGAAAAACAGAAAAAAAAGAGAGAATAAAAAGTTGTCAGTCGTTTTGGACACTGCGGGAGTTTAGTGCGGTGACAGGAGGACTTTATTTATACACACACACACACACACACTAGACACGCACTGGATTACAGCAGGCTCCTGCGCACTGATTCGAGTGCGACTCGGTTTGGGGAAGAAACTTCGGAGGAACCTGGATGTGGAGTGTGTGTGTGTGTGTGTGTGTGAGTTTGCTTCACTGGATTTGTGTTGAGAACATGAAAACCTGACGGATTCGGATGTGGAGACTGTACTGAGACTGTGCGCACGACTTTATCTTCACAAAGGACGGTTTGACTTATTTTGTGACCGATTATCCGCTATTCCTCCGCGCGCTCCAGCTGCACTCTCTCACAGCGAGCTTCCTTCTTCTTCTTCTTCTTCTTCCTATTATTAAGCATTATTAGTGCTTCTGTTACAGACCCGCGGTAGCCGAGTCGCAATTGTGCCTTTATATCTTCACTCCTGTTGTCTTTTTAATTCAAACGTTGGGGAACGGAGCGTATGCGTGTGGTGCGTGTGCGTGTGTGCGGTGCGTGTGCGTGTGTGCGGTGCGTGTGCGTGTGTGCGGTGCGTGTGTGTGCGTGTGCAGATAATTCCCGCACGTACTCTCTCTCTCAAGAAAGTTTTTATCGAACACACGAAAGGGTTCTTCAGTTGTTCTCAAAGGTTCCCCTTGTAACAGATACAAACACAACCCTCCAGAGAACCCTGTTTTTATAAAGCGTGTGTCCTGCTGCTTCATATTTCAGGGGTAACTCTGTTTATTGGTATTTACGTGTTATAAACGTGATATAACTGCTTTATAAAGGCAGGACGGATTATTTTAGGAAGTTCCACATGGTCAGGGAGTGAGCGTGTGTATATACACACACACCCTGTTATTAAGAAATATGCTGGGTTTGTAGAGCTAATGTTAACACACTAATCATGATTGAGTGATGAATTATTGGGTGAGACAGAACACACACATATATACACACACACACATACACACTGACTAACGAGTCTGTAAACACGTGCTATAAAATAGTCCTGTGGAGTGTTTAAAACCTGATCTTTTTTTTTAATTATCTAAAAAAAAGAACCCTGAGGCGTTTTCACTCCAATTCCCTAAAACTGAAACTTCCTTTTTATAATCGTTTGTTTATTATGAAGTTCAGAGTTTCAGGCTTTGGCAGTGTGTGTGTGCGTGTGTAAGATGAGGATGTGAGTGAGCATCATGCAGATATAGTTCTTACACACACGCGTGCACACACCCACCGTACAGGATGAGTGGAGGTAAAAAGCGCAGCGGTTTCCAGATCACCAGCGTCACCTCAGACGTGGGAGAAAGCCCCGCCTCAAAAATCCCTGTCACACAGGATGTTAATGATTCAGCTCCGCTGCTTAGTGAAGGGCCTCAGAGAGACTCCGCCCACTTTAGAGACCAGACCACAACATTATCTACTTCACTCAATGGCCCTGCCTTTCTTCACACTTTGAGCCCTGGCCTTCTGTTGCAGCAGAGCTCTAGCCACCCATCAACGCCTGTCACTATGCGCAAACAGCGCTCGCTGGATCAGGCTGTCGCTGGGGGTGGAGCCTCACGGTTCCGCGTGGTTAGACTGGGCCAAGGATTGGGCGAGCCATACAAACGTGGACGCTGGACCTGCGTGGACGTGATGGAGCGGGAGCCGGAGCTACACGGGGTACGGCGTGTGTTGGATAGCATGAGACACGCTCACTCGCTGGAATCTTTAGAGACTGTGGGACTGGGCGGGGCCGAGGGAGAGTGTGGAGTGACACTGAAATCTTTGAAAGAGTTACGGGCAGGTCACATGGTACACTTGCAGGGATCCGCCCACCTAATGGCTCACAGTGGCCCGCCCTCTCCCACCCACACAGAGCATGAGTCACACCTCCTGTCACCCCCACTACGCTCACCAAACACACCCTGCACTCGCAAGATTCCCCCACCTCTCCAACTCAACATGGGCGGGTCAAACAAAGTAAGCGCAACACACATACACACACACACATACACACCACAACTCTGAAAATGACTGAAGTGTTTATGTTTTTCTGTTAGCTACGTGCTACACGCTCCCAGCCAACCTCTCCTGGCCCCCCTGCAAGTCGAGATGGTTCATTCCATCAGTTGCTTACACCGGTTCAGACCCCCTCAGCGCTTGCTCTGGCTCAGTCCATGTTTGGAGTGGGCGGGGCCTTCGGGCTGGTCAGTGATGAAAGGTAAATCTCATTTCTCCGTGTATTGTTTTATACCCAGTGACCAAACAGCTCTTATTATGGCTTTGTTTGAGAATAACACATATTTCTATCTCACTACAACCACTCAGATCAGCTGTGTGTGACCTCACAGGGTTAACCAGATGAAATCTCATGCCCTCATAGAATGACAAGAACCTATACTACACTAAAGTATGTTAGCCCCGCCCCCGATACCATTAGTTGCTCTAGTTCCAAAACCAAGTTCCAGTTTTTTGGTTCTTCCAGTTTATTGGTTCTCCAGTGGATAAAGAACCATGCACTATTTAAATCAATCTATCTAGCACTGTCTATAAAAGAGTTCTATAGTGAGTGTGTCCCTCAAAGTCATGAACTTTTTACACAGTATTGAGTGCTTGCTTGTTCAGGCTCCCCTTAAATCTGAATGATGTCACTGTGAGATTTTCCAGCACAGTGAGTACATCGTCTCCGTCACAGACAGAATTATTGGCACCCCCATGCGTAATTTTTGATGAACCAGACAGACCGTTAGTGTAAGGCCACACCCGGTGTTTCACACTCCACCAGACATGTGCAGACATCAACCTGTTACACCAGTGTGCTCTTTATATCCACCTCTGCTTGTGTGTGTGAGAGAGAGAGAGATAAGGATTTTGTGTGTGACCATGTTTTTATATCTTTGTGGGGACCAAATGCTCCACAGGGATAGGAATATGACAATCTGACATTTTTGACCTTGTGGGGACATTTTGCTGGTTTTTGTGTTTTTTAAACAAAAAATAAATAAATAGAAGAGAGAGGAAGTTGCCTTTTCATTACTGAGGTTAGGGTTATCATTAAGACATAGAGAGAGAGAATGAGAGAGAGAGTGTGTGTGTGAGCATATGTGTGTGTGTGTGTGTGAGAGAGAGAGAGAGATTGTGAGTGTATGTGTGTGTGATATTTGGCCACACTGTGTGACAGGTGTCAGACTGGTGTGAAGCTCTAATGGCTTCTAGCAGTGTGACCTAAATATAGACAAGTTATAACAGCACAGAGAGAGAGAGAGTCAGAGACAAAGAGGGAAAGAGAGAGAGACATACAGATACACACAGACACACTCAGTAATAACACACTCAGAGTACAGAGTACTCTTAGAACAGTCCTGTCTGTAACCACAAGCATAACACCATGCTAACAACATAAACAATGTAATATAACACACAAACACACACAAAATCTCTCTTTGTCTCTCTCATTCACACACACAATCTATCTCTCCCTCTCTCTCTATCTATCTCTCCCTCTCTCTCTCTCTCTCTCTCTCATACACACACACATACACACACAGACATGCTTGCTTATTTCCTGCACAAAAATCTCATACATCTCTGCAATGAGCTCAAAATAGCACCTTCCATTTCTACACATGAATGTGTGTATTCTGGATAATGCTAAACCTTATGCTAAAGTTAACTGTTCTCTGAGCATACAGTATGTCACAGTGTGAATAGCTAGTACTGGTTTAACGTCGTAAAAATAAACAGCAAAAAAGTTTATGAGGAACCAACTGATCATTCAGGGAAATAATTCTGTGTTTGTGTGTGTGTTTGTGTGTGTGTGTGTGTGTGTAAGGCTGCTATCTCAAGGTGAGTTATTGATAGAAGAGGCCTCTCGAGTTCATGAGGGTTTATGGGGACCTCGGATATGAAAGTGTATGTGTGTTAGAGGGGACATGTAATAACCCCATTGATTCACAGTGCTGTGGTTTAAATGTAATTTTGGACATAGGAGGATCAGTTTAGCTCAGTGTGATCAGCTGATGATGATGACGTGATGGAGATCAGGTGTGTGATTTAACGCTGTGTGATTATATTTTCTATTTAAAAAAAAAAGAACAGGAAAAAAGCTGTCATTGTTTTACATTCATTAGAGCCAATCAGTACGAAGATCACTGGTGTTGTTTCCAGATTGTGTGTGTGTGTGCGGGTGCATGTGGATTATACTATTATACTGTTAAACTGGAGTTGGTGGAATAGAGGCTCTATTCATAAGGAAAAAGGGAGGTGTGTGTGTGTGTGTGTGTGTTTGTGTGTATAAAGATGGCAGTGTTTTTTATATTCTTCAACTCTTTATATAAAAATGTGATGCAATGCATTAGGACTTCAGATAGCACTTGATTGACAGGATTATGGGTGGAGCTTAAACACATGACCAATTAAAGGGCTATTGTAACTCACTATGAGCATGTGTGTGTGTGCGTGTGTGTGGGCAGTGGAACGCTAGGAGACTCATATGTATTGCATGTCGAGCCTCTACTTCTGATTGGTTGAGATGGGGAGTGGGAGGAGAATGGAATGAAAGAGTGCCAGTGTTGACCTATCACAGTCAAGGCCTGTTGAGGCTATGTGTGTGTGTGTGTGTGTGTGTGTATGTATTTGTGGTTATTACTATAATGTGTCCTCACAGTAACACATGGAGAAAGGGAGACAGGGATGCGTGGCCATGTTTATTACGGATTACGGGATTATGTGAGGATTATCAGAGATTGCGGAACTGGATTACGATCAGAATGGCAGGATTAGAGTCGCAGCATGAGTTTATGGGAGTCTGAGGAGGAAGGAAGGTCTTGTGATGAAGATTTGCAGGATGCTGATCTCTGCATCAGAGGAAGATTAAAGAGGAGGAGGAGGCACAAGCACGAGTCCAGAGTTTTGGAATAAATGATGTAATGATTCTCTGGTACAGGATCCGGATGGCAGAGTCTGTGTTTGTCCGGTTTTCTGACATCATCTCATAGTTCCAAAACCTTCAGCAGGACAGGAACTGAACAGATCAACATACTGTTTGGATTTCCGTCTGTCTCGCTGCTTAGATTGTGATTTGTCCCTCGTTTCCACTTTCACACCACAGAACCTCAGTACACACTGGTGTGGTTCTCTACATTGTGTGTGTGTGTGTGTTCAAATACACTCTCTGAGTATGTGTGTGATGTGGTTTTGAGAAGACAGAAGCCACAAAATACAGCGTAGCTACTTGCAGTCGTTCTCTGAACTTCCTGTTGATGTAACTTCTTGTTGATGTAGCTTCCTGTTGTCGGTGTGTGTGTGTGACTCAGCTGTTTCCTGTCATGTTTGGCAGCGTTAGAAAGATGGTGTCTGTATTCGAGACAAGAAAACAGACCCGACCTGCATCCCACTCTTCTCCCCCTTCCTCCACCCAAAACACCTCCCCCAATCAACAGAGCTCACCCCCTTTAACCACACCCACTCCAATTCTAAAAACACTCCCCTGTCTGTCCACCACACCTGAGCCCCTCCCCCATCACACATCAGGACAAGGCTCCTCTGCTCATCCACTCTCACATCCTGTTATGAGTGAGAGATGCCATGATGGAGAGAGAGAGAAGCAGGATGTTGTGTTGAGAAGAGGTGGAGAAGGGCGGAGAATTCCACGTGTCAGGCTGCGTGACTCCTGGCCAATAGGAAGGCCCAACTGCTTTGAACAGAGGTTCCTGTCATTTGGCACAGTAGAAACCAAAGGACCAATCAGCTGCTCCAAATGTCCTCCCGAATTTGACAAAAGCAGACTGAGACCTATACGCTCCAAATCCACCGCAGGGCTCAACACCGCAGGTGTCAACACCACCTCCACCACAGGGCTCAACACCACCTCCACCACAGGGCTCAACACCACCTCCACCGCAGGTGTCAACACCACCTCCACCACAGGGCTCAAAACCACCTCCACCGCAGGTGTCAGCACCACCTCCACCACAGGGCTAAACACCACCTCCACCACAGGGTTCAACACCACCTCCACCACAGGGCTAAACACCACCTCCACCACAGGGCTCAACACCACCTCCACTGCAGGTGTCAACACCACCTCCACCACAGGGCTCAAAAGCACCTCCACCGCAGGTGTCAGCACCACCTCCACCACAGGGCTCAACACCACCTCCACTGCAGGGCTCAACACCACCTCCACCACAGGGCTCAACACCATCTCCACCGCAGGTGTCAACACCACCTCCAATGCAGGTCTCAAAACTGCCTCCACCACAGGGCTCAACACCATCGCCTCCGTAGGTCTCAAAACTGCCTCCACCACAGGGCTCAACACCACCTCCTCCACAGGTCTCAAAACTGCCTCCACCACAGGGCTCAACACCAACTCAACCACGGGGCTTGACATCACCTACACCACAGGACCTAAAACCATTGTAGGGACTAATGCAAGCTCTGCTATATGTACTACTGCTAGTATTGCTAGAGGAACTTACAGTCATTTCAATACAGAGACCAGTTCCAAGTTGACCATAGGGGCCAGTGCTAGTGCGAACTTAAACAGCGAGTCGCTTTTGTCTCTTGGACGTAGAGGTCTGGATCTTCTTGGTGGTGCTAATAAAAGTGTGTTTGGACCTCCTGTAGTCCCTGTGTATCCAAAACAGCAACTTCTGGGTAATGCTGTTGCAGTAACCCAGAGTGGGGGGAGGGACCAAGGAAAGGTGAAGGCATCCCAACCCCAATTAGGGCTCCGCCCCTCTGACTCCACCTTTTTCTCCCTGCTGCTACTCTTGCGAAGGTAAACAGGAGGATGTTCTCAGGGTTACTAAAGGTCATTAGCATTTTCACCCTGTGGTGCAGTTTCAAAGACAGGGTTCTGTACGTGTGTGTGTGTGTGTGTGTGTGTCTGTGTGTGTATGTATGAGCTTGTTTTTCTGTCTGGAATAGACACCAGTAATGTGAACCATGTGCTGCCTACCACATTTCAGAACAATAACATCTTTGTCAAAGAGAACACTGATCTGTAATATGTGTGTGCATTAATGCATGTGTGTGTATATTACTGTGTGTGTGTGTATTACTGTGTATGTGTTTGTATCACACTGGGCAGAAAGATTCAGGTTTTTTGTCAAATTTTTTTTTTTTACATTTCCTGGAAACGGTAACAGCATTATGTGGTTTTACTTTTCCAGAGGAGTGTGTAATGGTTTTAAAATGTGTGTGTGTGTGTGTGTGTGTGTTAACTCTATTCCTGTAGTGAGTCCAGTAACAGCATGATTGCCATAGACAACAAGATTGAACAAGCCATGGTGAGTAAGACTGTGTGTGTTTGTGTGTGTGTGTGCATGTACTGTATGTATGGGGGTATGTATATGCGTGCACATGTGTGTGCATGCAAGTGCGTGTGTGCATGTACGTGTGCATATGTATGTGGGTGTGAGCTTATGTGTGTGTGCGTGTGAGCTTATGTGTGTGTGTGCGTGTGAACTTATGTGTGTGTGGGCATGTGCATGTGTATAACAGCAGAATCTTAAATCACATGGAATTGTAGGTTTGGACTTTTAACACAAGATAATCCTATGAGAACACAGTTGCTAGGCAACTGGGCAATAAAGATTTAGCTAGGTAGCAGTTCAGCTCCACCCCTCTGTCCTCATCCTATTGGCTAAAACCACACACATATAGTTACAGAGAGTGGAAACGAAACGAAACCATACAAAACATTAAGATTTCCCTCAGATTTGTTGTTAAATTACAGAGAAACTATGGCTTATAAATTATTGTGTGTGTGTGTGTGTGTGTGTGCGTGCACGCATGTGTGCAGGACCTGGTGAAGGCCCACCTGATGTTGGCAGTGAGGGAAGAGGTGGATGTTCTGAGGGAGCAGATAAAGGAGTTGGCAGAGAGAAATGCTCAGCTCGAGAGAGAGAACTACATCCTCCGGGCTCTCAGGGAGAACCAGTGACACATCCACATCCCAGTTCATCGTGGGAAATGGAGTCTTCAGCATCATGGGAAACGTGGTCCTCTCGGCTCTGGCATCCAGTTATCATGAAGATCAAAGGGATTATGAGATAGATGGATGGACCGGCAGAGAAGAGGGACAGGGGGATGAAGGACTATCGATTACACAAATAGAAATTGAAAGAAAATAGAATTGAAAGAATTTAACTACAGACTATAAATATATAAAAGGGCTTTGATTGTGGATGCAAAAGAATTGTGGAATGTGACACACACACACACACACACACAGTGTGATTACATCCAGATTGATGGTAATCCATTAACTGTTAATATCAGTGACATTGAATGTTGTATGTTAAGGGCTGTTTGTGTGTGTGTTTGTATGTGTGGTGAACAGTCAGCTTTGTTTTAACAGTAATGTTGCTGTGGTTGTTACCATGGCGACTCACTGTTTATGGGTGTATGAGTAGGAGGAGGAGGATGTGTGTTTTATCCTCTGAGTGTGTTTACTCGTATAATCGTGTGTGTGTGATGCGATTAACAGACGGGTTACTGTATGAACACAACTGTAATGTCTCTAATAAATAATCCCATTGCTCATTGCTCACTCCAAAAGCCATCGATGAGCCAAGTGACTGTTACACATTTACACATTTACATTTCATTTTATGAACTTTATTATTATCTGCATTATTGTCATAAAAGTTTGGGAGACAGGGCCTAAGGGAGCAGAGTTTGGGGTCCAACAAATAGCAGCATATTTACATTTATGGCATTTGGCTGATGCTCGTATATCCAGGGATCCAGAGACTTACAGAAGTGCTTTGAAATCTATCAGTAAATCTATCAGTAAATACTGTATATCCTCATACTGGTTCACAGATTCAGAGTACTGTCAGAAAAGCATGCAGACAACCCAAGATTTTCTTTTTTAAATAAAGTTTTCTTAGATACATTGGTCATGGTAGTGAGTAACAAAGTACCAGGTAATTGTTTTTAATTTATGTACACAACACCTAGTAAACAGGGGATGTCTCCAACTGGTCCCCACTGCAACAGTTCTGGGACATTACTGATGTTCGTAACAAGTACTCGTTTGGTCCTGGTATGAGGTTCTGAGTAAGATGCAAATCTAACCTTCAGGGAACTTTTGGTCGCCTGAGTAACATTCTCATTCAGTCATTCAGAAATGTATTGAGAATGTCTCGTTTTGGTGCCTTGGATAACAATGGGGACGTTAATGGAAATTTACCTTCCATTTATACCACTCCGTATATTCAACGTGCAGCTATATAGTAAGTGGAACAATGGACAATGAATCCAATGAGTTACTCTGTTGTCCAGTGGTCAGGACCAGCACAGATCAGGTACTATTTGGGTGGTGGATCATTCTCAGGACTGCAGTGACACTGATGTGGTGATGGTACTAGTGTGAGTAGATCAGACACAACAGTGCTGCTGGGATGTTAACACCCAGATATGTGATAAAATTAGTGTTCAGTGGAATAAAGAGTGTCTGACTTGGTGTAATACACATGTTCTTATTTAATGGTAGAACAGTGGATTTGGACCAACTGATGGCGTAATCAGGAATTTTCAATTGTTTGAATAATTTCTTTTATTGAAGAGGATGGGTTTTGTAAAAAAAAATCTATTATATTGTCTGCATATGAACTAATGTTCTGTTGGGTGTATGTTGTTGGAATTCCTTTTGTATTTACATTCTGATGGATTGCTGCAGCTAATGGTTCTATAAATATAGCAAATAAGGGAGGAGAGAGGCCATCCTTGTCTAGTGCCTCTGTGGACAGGGTGTGAAACACTGTGATATTTTACCCCATAGTGGTTACATTGGCCGTAGCTGAAGTATATAAGGTCTTGATTCATTGTATAAATGATTCACCGAGACCCAATCTCCATAATGTGAATAAAAATTTCCAATTTACTTTATAAAAGAGTACAAAAGCTTTTTCTCCATCAAATGTTATGATTGCAGGTGATACAGTGAATCAGTGGGTAGCACCGTTGCCTCACAGCAAGAAGGTCAATCCCCAGGTGGAGCAGTCTGGGCCCTTTCTGTGTGGAGTCTGCATGTCCTCCCATGTCTGTGTGGGTTTTACTCTGGGTACTCTGGTTTCCTCCCACAGTCCATAGACATGCATGTTAGGTTAATTGGTGTCTCTAAAGTGCCCCTATTGTGTGAGTGTTTGCATGAGTGTCTACCTTTGATGAAACCTGTTTGGTCAGGGTGGATTAGACATGGGATTGTGGTTTCTATTCTATTAGCTAAAGCCTTGTTATCATTTTTGTGTCAGTATTGATGAGGGGTAGAGGTCGGTAACTAGAGGGTATGGTAGGATCTTTATTAGGTTTGAGGTGGAGGGAAATTGTAGCTGTATTCGTATCAATGGGCAATCTCATATTTTGTTGTTAATTTTTGGAAAAGTGGTGCTAGAATTGCAGGGACACCTTCTGGACCTGGCGCTTTGCTGTATACACTATATTGCCAAAAGTATTCACTCACCCATCCAAATAATTGAATTCAGGTGTTCCAATCACTTCCATGGCC
>JAOVYV010000017.1:14155723-14166840 GCA_025674545.1 Hassar affinis | reverse complement strand
GAACCTTCTTAAGATCCAGTGGTGCAAAATGCAAATTCTTCCAATTTTTAGCTGGTCTTAAGATTTTGATCAGGAGTGTATAATGTCAATGGCATGGCCTGCAAATAGTCCAGATCTCAATCCAGTTGAAAATCTCTGGTGGAAATTGAAGAAAATGGTCAATGACAAGCTCCAACCAGCAAAGCTGATCTGGCAACAGCAATAAGAGACAGATGGAGCCGGATTGATGAAGCATACTGTTTAGCATTAGTTAAGTCCATGCCTCAGAGAATTCAAGTTGTTATATAGGCCAGAGATAATGCAACAAAGTACTAATGGTGCAGTGTTCTTCTCATGATTCCATAATATTTTCCTCAGAATTGGGTGATTCCATATTTTTTTCCTCTATGTGATATAAAAAAAAGCAATTGTGACTGACTAAAACAATTATATTTTTCTTGTTTCTTCATGCCAGAAGGTTGGAATTTTGAAAAAAGATAGTGTTGCGTCATGTCTCTGTGATTTTGTTTTTCTACAAAATGAAACAATTGAAAGAATATCCTCCAAGAGTGGTGATTCCATAATTTTTGCCAGGGGTTGTAGAAGATACAGAAAATCAAAACATTTTGTATGCACTTCAGTTAGAATTTTTAAGATGGGAAAGAGATCAAGCGATGTGGGCCAGCAACAATTGATTTTTCCTTATAATGGGTGTTAATGGATAGGGAGATGTTTAATGTATTCTATCCATCCTGATAGAATTTTGGTTTATATTTTTTACAGGTGGACATCTGAGAGAAATTAGGTGATCACTGATTGCTGTTATGGAACATTAAGCCACATAAAGCTTTTTCATGTTTAGCGTTTTAGAATGCACTGGCAGTTCCTCAAGATGTTTTAAAAACTTGTCGCCAATATTTAACCACTGACGACTTGCCATATTGGCTATTTAACAAAATCAAAACACTTATGTTAATATATTTATACTAAAACAGACCGTTAAATCACTGTATACACTTGACTAACCACAGTCCAACCAGAAACCAAAATCTGAATCATGGGAAAGATCTCTGGTTAGGAATAAGGTGGATAAAACAAAGCCCACAAACACCTATATTCACTCTCTCCTTATTCTCATATACCAAGATTTTGGTGCTGATGTGAAAAGCTCATCTGGGTGTAGATTTTTCACGTCAGCACAACAAGCTTGCTTAATGTGTTTTCCATGAATTTCCATGAATCTAGCCACATATATAGTGACTTTAAGCACAACAGTCCCACAGCAACCTGGTTGAGCATAAAATCAAACAATGGTCACACTTCAACATCTGTGATTACCTTCCAATAGTCTGACTGTAAACTGTAGTACCTCTGGTATGCTGATAACGCTGAAAAAAGAACAAGAAAAATATTGCAACAAATAAATCTCTATTAAAACAATGAGAATAACTACAAGGATCACTAGAACATCCCTAGAAATTAACATCCCTAGAAAATGTCTGCATGTTCACATGATTATTAGGAGTTTTATATATAAATGAGACATAATATATTAGTGATACAATGAAAGATAACCAAAGGAAAAGGCAGTCAATGTGTATCAAAGATCACACTTACACAAGCACAGTGGTCAGATATAAAAGGCAATAGCAGAGGAGAGACAAAGAATCTAAAAGAAACACAAAGACGAATAGAGATAAAATATAGAGAATAGAGGGGAATGTTACATGAAGCTCACCTTTTGGGTAATCCTCCAGTAGAAGATTAAAGTGACCCAGCTGGCAGAATAACTCAGTATCAAGTTTTCCTTCCGCTTTTAGTATCAGAGATTCATAGCAGTGAATTGCCTGGAAAGGAAAGAATGTGTGAAATGTTAGCACTGGGCTTCCAGACAAATAAATAAATCAATAATGCTGCAGAACAGCAAAAGTTATATAATACACAGTCTGTTCACTATTCAGAATATGCTATGCCCCTAGTCACCTTGGCACTTGACCAACCAGCATTCATCTCTGTTCCAGCCTTGCTGAAGTGAACATCTGCAGTTGGTTTATGTACACACACAGTTTTCTGTTTTTTTATACATTTTTTATAAAGGTTTTATACATGTTTCTGACCTATTTCAGGCAATATAATGTGTAAAAGTCAAAAACTATGAGGGGAACATTATTAGCTGTAAGACTAAAAATAGAAGGGACGGGATAAAAGGGCTATAATACTTTTAGAAGCCCAAAGAGAAAAAAGCTCTTGGTTTTCCAAACTTTTTAGACAAACAACCCCAAAAGGATATTTTTTTTTGCTTGATCATTGTGTTTAGACACAATGCTAGTAGATGTAGATGGATGGGAAAACCTATCCATTTTTATTGAAGTATGCCAGTGCTACAAGGCAGTATATTGAAAAAAGAATGTATAAAATAAGTACTAAAATAACATGTACCCTTTAATGTGGCTGGTTTGAATGTGATTCCCAGTAAGATTTTATATTATTAGAAAACAAAATCCGAGCAGGTTACATGTCCATCACAAACCCTTTCCTACACCCCCTGCAGTTTATCTACAAAGCAAACAGATCTGTGGACTATGCAATAAACAATGCCCTCCACTTGATCCTATAGCACTTGGACGCTGCATTAACCTCCATCATAATCCTGTTCTGCTGCATGACAAGCTCACTGAGCTGCACGTGCCTGCCTCCACCTGTAGGTACATCATCAATTTTTCTGATAGGAAGCAGCAACTGAAGCTGGGTAAACGCGTCTCTGACTCCCAGACCATCAGCATTGTGGCCTCACAAGTCTGTGTCCATTCTCCCTACTCTTCTCCCTGTATATAAACAGCTGACCCTCAAGCCACCAGTAAGTCAAACTCCTGAAGCCTGTCCCATCTTCATTGGGGTCATTTGTGATGGGGATGAGTCTACCTACAGGGGTCTACCTATCTACCTACAGATTGCCCATGTGTGTCCTGGTGTGGCCAAAACAACAGTGCAAATAGTTCTACTAGAAATAGAAATACTTCAGTCAGAATGCAACCCCACCCATCCTCATTACCCTGTACGACTCTCCAGTTGACACTTACTCCTTTTTTCACCAACTAGGTGCTAGGGCTGGGCCAGTGCTAATGCTGGGTTTGGGGTTTATTCAACTTGAGACCCTACAAAGAATCAGTTTGCTTTTCCACAGACTAGAAAAAAAGCAAAAGTCACCTCAGAGCCACTTCTTTACGTCATTGTATACATCTCCACTTAGTAGTAATGCTACTAGTGAAGGGGTTAAGGCTTTTGAAAGGGAACTAGGTCCTGTGGCTATGAGCCATTCTATTAGCCATTCAGAAATTTACTTTTAGATTTACTTTTAGATTTATTTATATCTGAATGTCCGAGGGCAAGGTTTTAATTATACTTTTTAATCATTTAGGAATTGAAAATACTAATTGTTGCAGTTTTGTAAGTGGAATATTGGCCCATTCTTGCTATATTGTTTTGATTCTCCTCTTCACGATGAACCATTCACCAAGCATGACTCAAAGTTTTAAATACCTTTCCTAAAAATAAAAATATTTACATACCTGTGAAAATTGAAATTGCATATATACTGTACAGTACTAGTCAAATGTTTGGACACACCTTCTCTTCTTATTTTTTTTCCCCATTGTAAATTAGTACTGTCATCCAGACTATGAAGGAAAACATAAGGAATCATGTAGTTTAACACTTTTTCATTAGCATCTTTTGCTTTGATTACAGCTTTGCACACTTTTGGCATTCTCTCAATCAGCTTCATGAGGTTATCACCTGAAATGGTTTCCCAACAGTCGTGAAGGAGTTCCCAGAGGTGCTGAGCACTTATTGGCTCTTTGCCTTCACTCTGTGGTCCAACTCATCCCAAACCTTCTCATTTGACTGACCTTCATTTCTTAAAGTAATGATGGACTGTTGTTTTTCTTTACTTAGTTGAGTAGTTCTTGCCATAATATGAATTAGAACATTATTCAAATAGTAATTCACTGTATACCAATTCATTGTATAATCAATTCTACCTCTTCACAACACAACTGATGGTCTCGAACACATTAAGAGGGCAAGAAATTCAAGAAATTAACTCTTGAAAAGGCACAGCTGTTAATTGAAAGCCATTCCCAGTGACTACCTCATAAAGCTGACTGAGAAAATGCCAAGCTGTACAAGCTGTCAACTAAGCAAGAGGTGACTACTTTGAAGAAGCTAAAATATAAAACATATTCTGTTTTTTTTTAACACTTTTGTTTACTAAATAATTTCATATGTATTTCCTCATAGTTTGTATGTACTTTAGTATTACTCTGCAATGCAGAATTATTTAAAATAATGAAAAACAAAAAACTGAATCTGAGGTGTGTCCAAACTTTTGACAGGTACTGTATATATGTATGTGTGTGTGTATATATATATAAAATTATATTGCCAAAAGTATTCGCTCGTCTGCCTTCACACACATATGAACTTGAGTGACATCCCATTCTTAATCCATTGGGTTTAATATGATACTGGCCCACCCTTTGCAGCTGCAATAGCTTGAACTCTTCTGGGAAGGCTTTCCACAAGAGTTAGGAGTGTGTTTGACCATTTTTGACCATTCTTCCAGAAGCGCATTTAAGTGGTCAGACACTAATGGTGAATGAGAAGGCGTGACTGATTAGTCTCCGCTCTAATTCATCCCAAAGGTGTTCCATCAGGTTGAGATCAGTACTCTGTGCAGGCCAGTCAAGTTCTTCCACTCCAAACTCACTCATTCATGTCTTTATGGACCTTGCTTTGTGCATGTTGGAACAGGAAGCGGACATCCCCAAACTGTTCCCACAAAATTGGGAGTGTGAAATTGCCCAAAAACTCTTGGTAAGCTGAAGCATTAAGAGTTCCTTTCACTGAACTAAAGGGCCAAGCCCAACTCCTAAAAACAACCCCACAGCATAAGCCCCCTTCCACCAAACTTTACACTTGGCACAATGCAGTCAGACAAGTACCATGCTACTGGCAACACCGCCAAGCCCAGACTCCTTCATCAGATCCATGCCAGATGGATTAGTGTGATTCGTCACTCCACAGAACACGTCTCCACTGCTCTAGATTCCAGTGGCAGTGTGCTTTACACTACTGCATCCGACATCTTGCACAGCACTTGGTGATGTAAGGCTTGGATGCAGCTGCTCAGCCATGGTCAAAACATTCCATGAAGCTCTCTATGCTCTCTGTTCTTGAGCTAATCTGAAGGCCACATAAAATTTGGAGGTCTGTAGTGACTGACTCTGCAGAAAGTTGGTGAACCTGAATTAAATTATTTGGATGGGTGAGAGAATATTTTTGGCAATATAGTGTCTATATACCGATCAGGCATAACATTATGAACTCATTGTCCCACTCACTGTATCAGTTCCACTTACCATATAGTTGCATTTTAATGTTCTACAATTATAGACTGTAATCCATCTGTTTTGCTACATACTTTGTTAGTCCCCTTTACTCTGTTCCCTAATTGCCAGATGGTGAAACATGATTCGTCACTCCAGAGAACACATCTCCACTGCACTAGAGTTCACTGGTGGCGTGCTTTATACCAGTACATCCAACGCTTTGCAGAAGGTGTGTCCAAACTTTTGGCCTGTACTGTATATATACAGGGATGGCATATATACACTGGTGGCATGCTTTACACCAGTACATCCAACGCTTTGCATTGCGCTTGGTGATGTAAGGCTTGGATGCAGCTGTTCGGACATGGAAACCCATTCCATGAAGCTCTATATGCATTGTTCTTGAGTGAATCTGAAGTTTGTAGGACTGTAGTAATTGACTCTCAGAAAGTTGCCGACCTCTGCGCACTATGCACCTCAGCATCTGCTGACCCACAATGTCATTTTACGTGGCCTACCAATTCATGGCTGAATTACTTCCACTTTGTTATAATACCACTGACAGTTAACTGTGGAATATTTAGTAATGAGGATATTTCACAAATGGACGTGCTGCATAGGTGGCATCCTATCACAGTCCTATGCTGGAATTCACTGAGCTCTTAGAAGCGATCCATTCTTTCTCAAATGTTTGTAGAAGCAGTCTGCATGCCTAGATGCTTGATTTTATACACCTGTGGCCATGGAAGTGATTGGAACACCTGAATTCAATTATATGGATGGGCGAGTGAATACTTTTGGCAATATAGTGTGTGTGTATGTGCTTGTGACCTGGTTTGATGTGAAATGTCAGAATAAATGTCAGAAAAACACAAACTTTTCTGACCATACTTATCTGCTGTTTGAAAATTCCCAAAGAATAAAAGAGCCAAAACTTTGCCTTTTCATTGGGCTTAGTATTAATTAGCTTGTAAATCATTATGTTAATGGAACGTCCCGACAAAGATAGCGAAACAAGTGTGTGTGTGTGTATATGTGTGGGGGGGTCTGTGTGTTAGGCATCCTACTTTATCTTAAATATGTCTGTTGTGTGAGCACATTCCATCACCAGGGTGAACAGTACAATACACTAAATGAAACTCATATTAAGGCAACTAAATTAAACATGGTCCCAAACACACACACACACACACACACACACACAATAAGTGACCCTTACACTCCACTTAGGTGCATCCTTTTTCTCAGCTGCCACGCCTCCACCTCAGCTGACCAATCAGGGCTTAACACCTTATCACGAGCAGAAGTGCCCTCAATGTGCATGTGTGTGTGTGTGTGTGTGTATGTGTGTGTGTACCTGTGGGACCAGAGTCCAGTTTATATCAGTGCACATGTTGCGCAGTACGAGTATGTGACACAAAGTGAGTGTGTGTTTGACAGGCTGAACTTTGAATGCACACACACACACACACACACACACACACACACACTGTTCATCTTTAAATAACCCACTAAACCTCTGGGCACCACCAGGTTCTGGAATTTTCCTGAAACAAGTTGTAGACTGTGACTGACAGTTAGGGTTCTAGAAAGTTCACAGAGTGGTTTAACAGAGTGTAACACATAGACAGTATAATCCATAATTGGTTACAGCAGCTCATTTGCATATTATAGATCAAAACTATAAATGCTAATAACATCCTAATGAATAAAGAAGAGGCAGTGTTTTCCACAGCCTTAGCTACACACTTAGAGGTCATCATTCTACAGTACAGTCATAAATTCACTGGTTAGGTGGATTAGGTAAATCACACCTATTTGCATTTCGGTCAGACTTGCGGCACATGAAAGGATAGAAACACTTTCAGTGATTGGTCAGCAGGTTCATTTGCATATTAAACAACTGGATGACATCTCGCTAATAATCACAAATGAAACATTATAAAGCATAGTCTCGCAGTGATACTATACAACATCCCAGTCTGCCTTCAGATCACTCTGTCCTGCCCTTGAGCTTTGCTGCACACACACACACACACACACACCTGTTTTACTATTCTTTTAGCTCTTTTAGAATTTAAATAGTTTCTGTCAGTGCAGTTTTTGTCAGGTGTAGTCATTTAGTCCTTACCAAGATAAACACACTATACATATGCACATACACACATAGAAATGCAGTAAAGTGAGTTGTGTTACCTGAGTGTCTTCGGTCGGTGTGTTCAGCAGTGCGTGTGTATGTGTGTGCACTGACTTAGAAAACAGTTGCACCATTTATAGTCCACCATTCCACAGCCCTATATGGTCTACAGGGTAGGGAACATCTCAAAACTACACACACTCATCATACAGGAAAACAAACACACACACAGACATATCATGCTATATTTGTGAGGACCTTCCCATTGACATAATTAATCCTAGCCCAAACCCTCTTAACCTCAGTAATGAAAAGGCAACATTGTGGCTCTTTTATTTTCTCATTTTTGTTAAAAATCCATTACAAAAAATCCACTTTCCTTATGAGGACCAGCAAAATGTCCTGTCTTTGTGGGGATCAATTGTATAAAAACACAGCACACACACACACACACCCTTTATGAACTGACTTTAATCTAACTTTTATTTATTTAATAAATGAAACGGTGCACTCATTTATGATATTTAAAAAAAATGCTCAGCCTCAATAATGATAATATCGTAATTAGAACATGGTCACATGATGTAAGGTTTCAACTATGCATAAATATGCAAATTAGGTATTACATTTGGTCCAACTGATGATGCAGGTATAAAAGAAGACCTCCTTCATTAACCTGATGAATACTGATATTATGAATAACAATGCTGTGGAATGTGTACTGTGTGTTATTTATAATGTAGATGGTTTGTTTTGCTAGCAGGAAGTGAGCAACTGACAGGAAGTGGGTGCAGTGTATGTGGTTGAAAAGTTTTTGTTCACTGCTTTTGGATTGTCATGTGCACATATTTCTCTTTTCAGCATTTTTTTACTAAGAACTGTTTCCCACACTTCTGCTCATCGACTTCGTCTCACGCCATAGACCACTCTGTGTCATAGATCGATTCAGTCAGACGTCAAAAAATCTCATCACAGTAAATACACACACCTCATTCACTGAAACAGTTGTATGTGGTGTGGCCATTTGAGTAGGATTTTTTTATCTTTAATAGCTCACATAACCAAAACATTATTTATTATTTATAGGCTAAACATATTCTAGGACCTCAGTTCCTCAACTTACCTACAATGTGACTGAATTTCAAATTCATTGGTTTCTTCAGCTAACACCTCTAACCACCAATTTGCATCATGCTAACAGGCTAAAATTATCACATGCTTCTGCACATTCCTGAGTGTAAAAAGCAGTTTACTGGACTTTTACATAGTAGTGGTGGTCATTTTGAACACAACAATGATCTGTTGTGAGATTAACTTTGAAACATGAAAATATATCATTTAAAGATTTTTACAGTTTTATTTTGTCCTCATTTTTCACTTTTGCTGAAGTCGTGTAAAACTCAGACGCTCCCTTTAACACTTGAAGGAAAGGTCAAAGTTCAGTTAAAGAAAGAAATGTGAAATGTGACAATGGGATTAAGTTTGAATTGAAAGGGCAGTCATACACACTGTTTTACACATATACACACACAGGGTAAGTTTAGAATCACTGTTATGGGTGGACATTCTGAAACATTAGACATTTTACACACAAGACTCGGAGCAACACACACACTTGTTTATGAGGTTGTTGTATACAGTTGTGTAGTTGTGATGAGAAGACTTGACAAATTCAAGGCATTCTTCTGTATGTGTGTGTGTGTGTTTCTCACTTCTACTGTTGATGGCCTTTAACCTTGTTCTAAATGTTTATTTTATAATGCACAAAAACAACAAAACTACACACCAAAAACTCACACACAGACACTCCTGATCTCAGAATAAACTTTACTATGTTCTTTTTTATCAGGTTAACAATTGACCATTTGTTCGGTTCAGCATCAAAATAATAAACCAATAAACAAAAAATCAAATAAAACAGATGCCTGAGATGAAGCTCTGCCCATTCCTTAATGAGTACCATCAATCAACCCATCAAACTGACAGGGGCTGAATCGATCCCAATCACTGCAGCATGCTCTCCATTCACTGAGGAGAACTGTGTGGATTGGGTGGGTGGGTGTGTGAGAGAGAGAGAGACAGAGAGAAAAAGAGAGAGAGAGAGTGAGAGTTGGATGTTCAGAAGTTCATCTTCCGTAGGTAAGTAGTCATATCGAAGACAGGAGGATTGACCTTTCCACCATGAGCATCTTTGATTCCTCTAGCGATGATCAGAGCTGAGAGACAGCAAGAGAGATAGACACACAGAGAAAGAGAGAGAGACACACACACACAGAAAGAGAGAGAGAGAAAGCAAGAGACACACACACAGAGAGAGAGAGAGAGAAAGCAAGAGACACACACACACACAGAGACAGAGAGAGAGACAGAGACAGCAAGAGAGACAGTCAAAGTCAGTTTATTAACATCTAATGATAATTAATAATGAGAACCAGCCAAAACAGAAATAAACAGAATTCTGAAGACTTAATTTTCCACTGATTCAAGACAAATACAGCAATTACCACAGCAACAGCAAAATCAACTGCAGAATCTCATTATTGATGTGCATTGGACAAGTATAGCTAATGATGTCTATATGATTCTTGTTACTAGTTTATTTTACTTTACTTTACTTACATGGTAATATTTGTAAATGTTGCATTGTTCATACAAGTAAAGATTTTAAGTTTAATGATTATGTTTATTTTATTACCAGTATGTCTTTATCTAGATTTTTAACTACATTTTCTCATTGTTGTCTTCACTGTTGTGTTTTGTCTTCACCAGCTGACAAGAATTTCCTTCAGGGTCAATAAAATGTAATGTTATTTCATTTTATGTTACCTCATAGTCAATTATGATATCAAAATCCCCATTATTCTACTTTAGTCCTATAAGATCTTATAGTATATAGTTGTAGAAGAGTAACAGCTAATAAGTGCATTAGCCAGTGTCACCCAGATGAGGATGGGTTCCCTTTTAAAGTCTGGTTCCTCTTAATGTTTCTTCCTCATGTTGTCTCAAGGAGCTTTTCCTCAACACCATTGCTTCTGGCTTGTTCATATGAGACCTAAAACTACATCCAGATTTCTGTACAGTTGCCTTGTGTCTATCTAAGTGCTGTATAAATAAAATACAATTAAATTGATTTAGGCAACCTAAAGTAAATTAGTCAAGTTCAAGTCCCTATTAATCTACTTTAGTCCTTGTTAATATACTTTAGTCCCTGTTAAATTACCTTAGTCTACTTTAGTCCTTGTTAAACTACCTTAGTCCTCATTAGACTACTGTAGTTATTGTTCAACTAACTTAGTCTCCAATAGTCTGCTTTAGTCTTTCTTAATCTATGTTAGTCCCCATTAGACTACATTGGTCCTAGCTAATCTACCTTAGTCTACATTAGCACTTGCTGATCTACTTTAGTCCCCATTGGTCTACTTTAGCCCTTGTTAAGATACTTTATTCCCCATCAGTCTATATTAGCCCTTGTTGAACCATGTTAGTGCCCATAGGACTACTTCAGTCCTTATTAATGTACCATAATCACCATTAGACTACTTCAGTCCTTATTAATGTACCATAATCACCATTAGACTACTTCAGTCCTTATTAATGTACCATAATCACCA
>JAOVYV010000017.1:14047292-14058738 GCA_025674545.1 Hassar affinis | reverse complement strand
AACTCATACTCACCTGCTGCCATGTAACAAAAGTTTCAGTGAAGAGAAATTCTTGTTGGTAAAATAAAAATGCTGGACTGTGTGTAGTTTTGTGTGTCTAGCTCTAATAATGAGAGACACTTCAGCAACATCTAATGATGAGCATGATGACTTCGACACCAGAGACAACTCTGCCATCTGGAATAAAGGTGTGTGTGTGTGTGTGTGTGTGTGTGTGTACACCACGTTTGTCTTTGTCCCCACAAGGATAGGGATATCTGACATTTCTTACCTTATGGGGACAATTTGCTATGGGGACATTTTCCATAAGGAAAGTAGGTAGTACTTTTTTTGTTGTAGTTAAAAAAAAAAAAAAAAAAAAAAAAGAGCCTTATCATTGCGGAGGTTAAAGTTAGGGTTTGAGTTTGACTTAGGGTTAGAATTAATTAGCTGCAATAATAATTATTTCAATGGAAATTCCTAACAAATATAGCATGACAAGACTGTGTGTGTGTGTGTGTGTGTATTAGGGGGCTCCTTCGG
The DNA here is from genome assembly GCA_025674545.1 of Hassar affinis. NCBI lineage: Eukaryota > Metazoa > Chordata > Actinopteri > Siluriformes > Doradidae > Hassar > Hassar affinis. The sequence goes on along the minus strand of JAOVYV010000017.1, from coordinate 14,058,216 downwards.
TGTGACTGCAGCCTTCCCTGCTCGCTCGCGATGGTTTGTTTGTGTATCCACTGTTTTAGCTGTTCTGCTGCTTGCAATCATCATCTCCATGTCTATAACCAGTAAGTCTCTCTCTCTGTCTCACACACACATACACACACACATACACACACACACACACAAACACCTCCATCTGCTTACACCTCTGTGTGTGTGTGTGTCTGTGTGTGTGTGTGTGTGTGTGTGTGTGTGTGTAGAGACACAGATAGACGGGAGGATCTTGGCTGTAGAAAGTGACATTAAGAATTTGAGTCAGTCTTTAGTGTCACTCATCAAGAACATACAGCAGCTGGAGAACCATGGTGAGACACATACTCACACTCAGACTCACACTCACACTTATACACACACACACAAACACATTCAGTTCTACTCATCTATGTTACATGACACTATGTTACACACACATATGTGTGCGTGTGTGTGTGTGTATTTTAGGTACTGAGGTTGTTCGGAGTGTTAATGGACTGAGACTCAGTTTGAACAGTCTGCATACTCAAGCTGAAGACTGTAAGCAGTTTACATCCAGTCTATTAATATAATAATAAGATATTTTTCTCAAGTTTGTGCATGTAAGTATTTATGTGTGTGTGTGTGTGTGTGTGTGTGTGTATGTGATTGTGTGTGTGTGTATGTGATTGTGTGTTAGTCTTCACTGAGGTAGAGAAGATACAGGAAGATGTGTCTCATCTAAAATGTCGGTTTCATAAGCTCCAAATGAACAGTGAGTGAAAACACATATCACTAAATCTGAATATTTAAATCTTATACACTTTCAATATTTATATCACTATTTTAATCATATATAACTATAATGTCTGCATTTACCCTATATTCGATACACTATACCCTAAAGACTCTATACCCTACACACTAGACAATTAAACATTTCATATCTTCAGACTATCTACCTAATACACGCTGTCGCACTAGTCACTACACACTCCTCACACTATTCACTACACGCTCCTCACACTTTTCACTACACGGTCCTCACACTATTCACTACACGCTCCTCACACTTTTCACTACACACTCCTCACACTATTCACTACACACTCCTCACACTATTCACTACACGCTCCTCACACTATTCACTACACACTCCTCACACGTATCCCTACATACTCCACACTAGTCACTACATGCTCCTCACATTAGTCACTACACACTCCTCACACTTATCCCTACATACTCCACACTAGTCACTACACACTCCTCACACTTATGCCTACATCTTCCTCATACTATTCACTACACACTCCTCACACTCGTCACCACATACTCCTCACACTATTTACTACACACTCCTCACACTTGTCACTACATACTCCTCACACTATTCACTACACGCCCCTCACACTATTCACTACACACCCCTCACACTATTGACTACACACTCCTCACACTTATCCCTACATACTCCACACTAGTCACTACACACTCCTCACACTTATCCCTACATCTTCCTCACACTATTCACTACACACTCCTCAGTCTTATCCCTACATACTCCACACTAGTCACTACGCACTCCTCACACTTATCCCTACATCTTCCTCACACTATTCACTACACACTCCTCACACTAATCACTACACACTCCTTACACTTATCCCTACACACTCCTTACACTTATCCCTACACACTCCTCACACTTATCCCTACACACTCCTCACACTTATCCCTACACACTCCTCACACTTATCCCTAGACATTCCTCAAATTAGTCACTACACGCTCCTCACACTAGTCACTACACGCTCCTCGCACTAGTCACTACACACTCCTTGCACTTATCCCTACACACTCTACACTCTCATCACTATATAATCCTAACACTCATCACTACACACTCCTCACACTCAAAACTACACACTCCTCACACTCATCATTACACACTCTCATCACTACACAATCCTCACACTCATCACTCCACAGTTGTCACACTCATCCCTACACACTCCGTAGACTTATCCCAACATGCTCCTTACACTCGTCACTACTCACTTGCTAGTTTTATTGTAGTTACTGAATCATTTACAGTGATTGCTGAATAATGTGCTTTAAATTGAAGAACTATGTGCCTATGTGTTTGTAGTTACCCAGGATCAGTGTTGTCCAACGGGTTGGCAGCTTTTCTTTTCACACTGTTATTATTTTTCGGATTATGGAAAGTCGTGGAATGAAGCTCGAGATACGTGTGTGAACATGAAAGCGGAACTGCTGATTTTGAAGAGTGCAAAGGAAAAGGTCTGTGTTTCTTGTAAAAATGCTATGCTACTGTGATAATATCACTACTTTAGCTAAATTCTGCTTTACTGAGTGACAGAGAGGGGCGACACAGTGACTCGGTGGGTAGCACTGTCGCCTCACAGCAAGAAGGTCCTGGGTTCAACGTGGGTTTACTCCGGGTACTCCAGTTTCCCACAGTCCAAAGACATGCATGTTCATTTAATTGGTGTCTCTAAAGTGTTCCTAGTGTGTGAGTGTGTGCATGTGTGTAAGTGTGTATGTGTGTGTGCCCTATGATGGATTGGTTGGACCCTAAGCTGCCGGGTAGGCACTGGCTCTCCCGTGACCCTGAATAGGAATGAGTGGTTAAGATAACAGATGGATGGATGAGTGACAGAGACATAACATTAACAAACATAATAAGCAAAACAATAATAATATAAAAAAAAAAAGAAAACACTGCAATGTGACTGTGAGGTGTTATTACTGTAATACGCTACTGTATGATCATTAACTACATCTTAAAGTAAGCTAAGTGTGTGTGTTTGTGTGTGTGTGTGTGTGTGTGTGTGTGTGTGTGTGTGTGTAGGAGTTTGTGATAAAGAACACCAAGCCTTTTTTTTACTGGCTTGGTCTGAGTGATGAGAGAACAGGAACGTGGGAATGGCTGGATGGAACAGTGTACCAGATGGACAAGAGGTGAGTGTGTGTTTGTGTGTTATGGAAATTCCAGCATTATGAAGTAAGTTTGTGTGTTATTAATGAGAACTGCGTGTGTTATTTAAGGGAAATTCTTACTTGGCCAGTGGTCAGTGTGTGTTAGTGATAGGAATCAGTGTGTGTTAGTGATGGCTAAGCAGTCTAGACAAGTCAGATAGAATTGGTTCACAAATAGACTTAGAAAAAAAATTTGAGTGTTAAATTTTCTCCTTCTTATGGCTAATTTCCTTCATGAAATCAAACTTCAACCTAATTACATTACTTTGAAATGAGCCTTGCGTACACACTAACCAACAGCTCAGATGGTTAAGACATTTCAGAGAGACTTTTGGTAACCTTGAACATGGAGTACATGCACATATGCTAGGTGATAACACAATGCATCTGCAACTCAAGTGCATGGGAGAGGATACAAGTTATTGAGCTGGAACATGAGAGGATGAGGTCATGTTATAAAGAGAGCCAAAGTATTCTGAAATCTTTATTGATATAATGTATTTACAAGAAATGCATATTGGGTAGTCCAAACACGTATATCAAGCGAATTTTAGCACTAAAACAAGGTGGTAGCAGTTTTATTTAGGAACAATCTTCCTTTCATCAACTCCTCTACAATTAGCAATCGCAGTGTTAGAGTTCTCGTAGTAGGTGGCATTTAAAAATCTTTACCAGTAACATTTATGAACTTCAATTTTGATGGTCCTATATTCTTTCAGAAGGTCTTTAATGCAATTCTGAATATCCCAAATATGAACATTGTAATCAGGAGGAATTTTACTGCACACTAGATCCTCTTTTAGATAATCAGTCTCTCAGGCAGTCGAATTCCAGCACCTGTCTGAACACGTTGATATACTCAACCTAAAATTGGTAGATATATAGAGGCTTACACATCCTACAGGTAGTAACCACCTACAGACCCTGGCCACATGAAGCCAGGCATTGTCCTACACCAGGAGAAACCCAGTGCCCACTGCACCAGTGTAAGATCTGAAAAAGGCTCTGAGGATTTCATTCCATTTCTCTAACAGCAGTCAAGGTACCACTGACTGTCACATGGAGGTTTGTGCAACCCTCAAAGGATTGGGGCAGTCATGGTCTTGTGGTTAGGGTGTCTGCCCCGTGATCGGAAGGTCCCATGTTCGATTCCCTGTCTGAAAGGACTTGGCTGAAGTGCCTTTGAGCAAGGCACCTACCCCCATTGGCTCCCCGGGTGCTGTGGGCTATAGAGCTGCCCACCGCTCCAGGCATGTGTGTTCACTGCCCCCTAGTGTGTGTTCACTAGTGTGTCTCACTGCACGGATGGGTTAAATGCGGAGGTTCAATTTCACAGTGTGCAAGCACAAGTGACAAAATAAGGAAGTTAATTATTTAAAAAATGCCTCCCCAGACAATCACTGTCCCACCACCAAACCAGTCATGCTGGATGATGTTGCAGCAGCATAACATCCACCATGACATCTCCAGAGTCTTTCATATCTGACACATGTACTGGGTGTGAACCTGCTCTCATCTGTGAAGAGAACAGGGCAGATCAATGGCAGACCTGCCAATTCTGGTGCTCTCTGGAGAACACCATTTGAGCTGCATGGTGCTGGGCTATGAGCTCAGGTCCCAAAAGAGGACATCAAGCTCTCATTCCACTCTCATGAAGTCAGAACCATGCATACCAGTAGCCTGCTGAAGGTCATTTGTCATTTGCCACTGACAGTGCTCCTCCTGTTATTCCTTGCACAAATGAGCAGAAACTGGTCCTGCTGCTGGGTTGATGACCTTCTATGATGGCCCTGTCCAGTTGTCCTTGTGTAACTACCCATGTCCTGGTATCTCCTTCGTGCTCTTTTGTGCTGGGAGACAAAGCAAACCTTCTTGTATTGGTCTGCATGGATGTGCCATCCTGGAGGAACTGGACTTCCTGTGCAACCTGAATGGGCTGCTGGTATCACCAAATGCTACTAGTAGTGACAAGGATATGAGAAAATGCAAAACTGCAGAAGAATCCACCAGGAAGAATAAGGAGAGAGCAATTGTCTGTGGCCAACCATTCCCTTTTTCAGGGGGTTGTCTTGCCTTTGCCTCTGCAGTGCACCTGTTGTCAATTTCATTTGCACCAAACCAGGTGAAACTCTTTATGTTTCCTAACTGGACAGAATGATATCCCTGAAGATGAACTGACTTGGTGTTATACTGATGATGCAAGATGGCTCTCAAAGTTCATCTAAGAAAGCCAAATCATTGATGAATTCATTGTTCATGAGTGTTTGTGTGTGTGTGTGTGTGTGTGTGTGTGTACACAGTGAATGGATGCCTAATCAGCCTGACAACTGGCGTTTTCATGGTCTGGGTGGAGGAGAAGACTGTGCTCACTTCCACCACGATGGCCGATATAACGATGATCACTGCTCCCGAGGTTACCGTTTCGTCTGTAAATCCCATCCATACACAATATGAGAATAATGAACATAATACACTTTTCCACATTGAATGTGAATAGCACTAAGAGCTAATAAACCACTCATTTAAAATCTAATTGCAATTCCATCAGTGAACACAGAGGCCCAAGTTCACTCATGCTTTCAATATTATACATGATTGTGTTGATTATTGTAGTAGTAGTATTAGTATTGTTGTACTCTAGTTGTAGTTTGTATTTCACTCTAATTTGTGTTAATGTTTTTAAGAGGAATATTATATTAAAATGTAATTCTATTCTTTATGCTCATCCTATCACCATTCCAGGAATTGTGTCTTATGTTTCTATTAAATCAGGTTGGCCACGACATTCCAAATCAATCATTTCACACTCAATTTTGATTTAGTTTAATTCAAATGAATCACCTTTTAATCTTGTCTACTTCCAGGTAGGACGTACAGGTTTGACTTTAACATTTTTTATATGACCATTAGGAAGTGCCGCATCAGTACTTCCTGTTCTGCTGGGCATGCTCAGTTCGCTTGCTCTGCGGTGCACTGTGCGATTTGGCGATGATGCTTTTGGAGCAGTGGACACATTTTTCTGGTTAAGAGGGGTGATACTGGTGGTGGTACCCCTGCGAGTGGTTGAGGCGACGGTACTGCCAGCAAAGTGGGGTGTGGTTTTGTGGGTATGGGTCGGACTTTCCTGAGCAGGCACGGCAAGTGCACGCAATGAAGATCTACATATTTTCTCTTTGGGCACAGATTTCTGAATCACTGGCTTTTTCACCAATGGCTTCTGAACGGATGACCTCTTAGGGGTGGGGCTTGTATGCACTGATGTAGTGAATGAAGAGGCACGCGTAGTTGGGGGCAAGACTTTAAGACTCTGAGAGTGTGTGATGGGAGAAGGCCTATTGCTACTGAGAGAAATAACCTTCCTCATGCTTTGTTTCTCAGTGGGAGTAAGCGTTCGCACAGGATGAAGTGGGCGGTGTTTTGGTGATGATGAAGCGGCCGAGGGCACAGGAGAATCGACTGATTTTTTCACTGGCTTTTTTTTTAAAGAGTCCGCGCGTTTACTTGTAGTGTTATTTACCGATGTGGTGTTTTCTGAATTTATTGACTCCTTCCCCTTTTTTGCTCCTTCTTTAGGTGTTAAAACATGACGGGTAGATTTGCTGTTTAATTTCTGATTGGTGGACATGGTTGACTTCCTGGTGGATTTCAACCCTGATGGGTTGCTAAGGGAAGTAGTCGAGGTTTCAGCAACAGGAGAGATGATGAGCTCGTTTATACGATTCATGATGCTGTTTACTTCCTCATTCTGTTTCTCATAGGGTTTGTTTACTAGATCTAAATGTCTACCTATATCTGACTCCACCCCCAATATCACATCTGACTCTGAACTTCCCAGTTCTGTATCTGCTCCCAAAACCACCTCCGGCTCTGACCTCAATCCTACATCTGGCTCCACCTCTAATTGCACCTCTGACTCCACCCCTAAAACCAACTCGGTGTCAGCTTCTAACATGGCCGGGGCAGGGTCAGAGGTCATTGCCATGTGTCTGTTCCCGTCTAGCTTTTTGATGTCAGTGTCATGGTTTGGAAACTTTTCATCATTTGTTACATTGCTGGTGGATATCTCAGTGGGGTCATCACCATGGTGACTAACAGGAATGTTTTGTTGTTCAGGAATCGGTGTGTGGGCTTCCACCTGAACACCAATGCGGGCTGAGTGAGGGTGTGTGTCTGATGGCGAGAGTGTGTCTGAGGGTGAGAGTGTGTCTGATGGTGAGTGTGTGTCTGTTATACTCTTGTTGCTGTCACTGAGCCGCTGCCGTGGGCGATGGAGACCAAACCCCCCTGGAGAATTGTGGGAGTTGGGGGTTTGGGGATTAAGAAGCTCCATAAGCCCCTCCCACTTCACTACTGCCCGAACATCAATTTCACTGCTACACCTGGACCTCAAAACTCCGCCCACCCAGTGTTGTCCTCCCCAGGAAGACCGCTTATCCGCCCCATTTTTCAATCGTTTCAGCTGAGACTCTGCCCTCATGGCACGCTCCACGTTCTCCTACACACAGAAAAACAAATAATGTGTGTCTCTGTGTGTGCATGAGTGTTTGTGTCAGTATTTGTCAATCTGTGATTAAGATTTGTGTGTGTGTGTACCTGTACTGCTTTAGTGAATTTGGAGCAGAAATGATAGAAAATGTAGAAACACTCATCTAATTTGAATGTCTCTCTGTCTTCACAAAAGAAATCAATCATTTCATCTCCTTCAGTCTTCAACAGAGAACAATCGACACTGACTTCCTTTAGAGAATCAGACGCATACTGCAACACACACATATACACACACACACACACACACACACACACACACAAATCTTCAACACAGAATGACAAATATTATATCCTAGATGCAAACATATGCACACTGCAAAACACACACACCGTTTTATCTTGCTATTCTTGAAGTAATTATTAATGCAGCTAATTCATGCTATGACTCACCCTAACCTAACTTTTTGACACTATTATTTATTTGCCCATGCACATATGTAGACACACAAACCTGTAGGAAGGTGTCTAGTTGCTGTAGTAGTTGTGTATCACTCTGGACACTCTGCTGTAAGGATTTTATTCTCCTGTTCAGACTCTCCAACTCAATATCCAAACTGTCCACACTCACCCTGGATACAGATGGACAGAGAGTCACTGGTGAGGGGGGTGTTGAAACATTAAAATTAGTTTTTTCATCAGTTTCTCTTCCACTGCAAATGCTTTTAGGTGTGTGGGTTTAAGTACATGCTCAGGGCAGCAGCACATTTCGTTTCTGATTGGTAATGTGCATCACACATCCAGCCTATCAGAGAATCCCAGAAAAGTTTAGTATTAATCAGGGTTTAAGGATTTGCAGTAGTTAGGGTTTAGTATTAATTAGGATTCAGGGACCAGGCTAAGGCTAAGAGGGGTTTGCTAGGTAAAGTATAGTAACAATATGGGTAACAATACACACTCCACAACAAGGATAAACTGTCTGATTATCATCTATGACTGATGGGTTTTCTGCTGAAAGTACAGTAAAATGGTCTAGTTTCCTGTTCAGCAAGAACAAAACAAGAAAAATCCATTAGTCCTGAATCTTTATTCTCTTTTAGTATAATATCAGACAATCTCACTCTTTCATCTGACTGAATGTGTAGAAAGAGTGTAGAAGGACTTGCCTGAAGTTGGAATCTGACACTTTTAATTTTTTTTTAATTAGAATTTTAAGTGATTTAGATAATTCAATTCAATTACACTTTATTTATATACAGTGGCTTCATACCCCTTGAACTTTTCCACATTTTTTCACATTACACCCACAAACTTCAAAGTATTTTATTGGGATTTTATCTGATAGACCAACCCCAAGTAGCAATAAATGAAGAGAAAATGATACATACTTGATACATACTAAAAAATTAATAAATTAAAATCTGAAAAGTGTGGTGTGCGTTTGTATTCAGCCCCCCTGAGTCCATACTTTGTAGGACCACATTTTGCTGCAATTACATCTTTGGATTAAGAATTTTTTGGATTAATTTACATTTTTGGATGATGGACTGAACAGTGCTCTGTGAGATTCTCATAGTTTGGGATATTTTTTATAATCTAACCCTGCTTTACACTTCAACACAACTTCATCCCTGACCTGTCTGGTGTGTTCCTTGGTTTTCATGATGCTGTTTGTTCACTAATGTTCTCTAACAAACCTCTGAGGCCTTCATTTACTAATTAGGTGACTTCTAAAGGCAATTGGTCACATTTGATTTTACAATTACTTGTTGTTGTTGTGTTGGTATCACATAAAATCCAAGTAAAATACATTTAAGTTTGTGGGTGTAACATGAAAAAATGTGGAAAAGTTCAAGGGTTATGCATATTTTTGCAAGGCACAGTAGCTTTTTTAACAAGGGAGATTGTCAAAATATTTTATTTATTCATTCATTCATTATCTAAGCTGCTTATCCTACTACTGGGTCTTGGGGGTGCTAGAGCCTATCCCAGCACTCATTGGAACAAAGGCAGGGAAACACCCTGGACAGGCCACTAGTTTATCACGGGGTGGACACAGAGATAGACTCTAGAATTTTAATTATAATTTCTAATTTATTTGTTAAAATTTAGATTAGATTTGTGTTAATATTGCTTGCTGCAGTGATGTCCTCACCGTGCTGCACTCTCAACATACTGAAGCTTCTCAGGGAATTTAAGCAGCTGGTCATCTTTCTTCTGGGCCTCCTGCAGATGGAAGAACACAGTGACATGGTAAAAATGAAGACAGACAGAAATACACACACAAAAACAGAAGTGTTGACCCACCAGAGCGACAAAGTGCAGCAGATTCATTCCTGGTTTATTGGATTTGGTGTCAGCCAGTGAAAGAAGAGAGGAGAGTTTAAAGCCCACAGCATTTCCACCATAACCACCCTGAGAGCAAAGTGCGCACAAACACGCTTGTAACAATTAACTAATCTGTAATAAGGGTTAAAACATACCTTAGATTAAAGAAACATGACATTAAATTAGAGCAATATTATTAGGAATCTTACAGTGTTTATGATGTTTCCTGCTTCCAGTACCAGGTGAAGGACTGAGTGAAGCTCCACACAACTCAACAACTCTATAAAATGAAACAGTACAATCTAAATAAAAAAACAGCACAATATTAATCAATATTCAGTACTGTGCAAAAGTTTTAGGCAGGTGTAGAAAAAATGCTGTAAACTAAGAATGCTTTCAAAAATGGAAGTGTTAATAGTTTATTTTCATCAATTAACAAATTGCAGTGAATGAAAAGAAGAGAAATCTGAATCAAATCAATATTTGGTGTGACCCTTTGCCCATCAATTCTTCTAGGTACACTTGCACACAGTTTTTGAAGGAACTCGGCTGGTAGGTTGTTCCAAACATCTTGGAGAACTAACCACAGCTCTTCTGTGGATGTCAGCTTCCTCAAATCCTTCTGTCTTTTATTGTAATCCCTTTTCATGTCAATCCCAGACAGACTGGATGATGTTGAGATCAGGGCTCTGTGAGGGCCATACCATCACTTCAAGGACTTATTGCTCTTCTTGATGCTGAAGATGGTTCTTAATGACATTGGCTGTATGTTTGGGGTCATTGTTCTGCTGCAGAATAAATTTGGGGCCAATCATACGCCTCCCTGGTGGTACTGCATGATGGATAAGTATCTCCCTATTTTTGAGGACACCATTAATCCTGACCAAATCTCCAACACCATTTGCAGAATGCTTCACTGTGCTTCACTGTTGCCTGCAGACACTCATTATTGTACCGCTCTCCAGCCCTTCGGCAGAAAACTGCCTTCTGCTACAGCCAAATATTTCAGTTTTTGACTCATCAGTCCAGAGCACTGGCACAGTCTGCCATTTTTCTGCAGCCCAGTTCCTATGTTTTTGTGCATAGTTGAGTCACTTGGCCTTGTTTCCATGTCAGAGGC
>JAOVYV010000017.1:13460723-13472108 GCA_025674545.1 Hassar affinis | reverse complement strand
GGCTGGTCCAGTTTAGCCATGAAACCTCCCACACTAAAATGACAGGTGTTTCAGTTTCATTGTCTAACCCCTGTATAAATGTTGTGTGTGAAATACTGCAAGCTGACCTGTCATGTTGGCCGAAGAAGCGAGCATCTACCTGGCCATCTTTGTCCCTCAGAGCTTTAGCAGGCCAGAAGGGAAAACCTTTCAGCTTAGCCCACACCAGTGGATGGGGTTGAGACTGCATACAACAAAGCAAGCAATCATATTATGCATTCAGTATTAAACTGCCCATTATCTCAAGTTCAAGAATGCCAAATATTGTACTTACTAGTGCAAAAAAACCCAAATCAGATTCTGATCTACTCACACATGGTTCACAGAACCAGTTATCTCTCTTCTGGCAAGCTGACAGGTAGCACTCAGGACAAACTTCAATTTCATTCATCTGGAGATGGAAACCAGACAAGGTATTGTTGTGCTGCAGTGGTAGTGATTCTTCCTAAAACAATTACACCTCCATTAAGGGTTCAGTATACCAGTTCCTAAGGAGAAAACTCACCTCATGTTCACAGATCTTGACAATAACCTTTGCTGTTGCAGTGAGTTTATGATTCCCTGCAAAAGACCCACAAATAGTCAAATACAAACAATGTAAGGTTTTAAAACAAAGCTTTGAAATGAGAACTAACCTCCATTATAGATAATACAGTTGTGTAAGATCCATTTAACATCTGCCAAAAATGCCTCCGTGCAGCCATACATCTTCTTTTTGATATTCTGTAGAAAAAATCCTGTTCAGTCTTGAGGTCATTCAGAGCCTACATCTTCTCAAATTCATTTGTTTTGTGTATTGAATGAATGCAGTCAAAAGTTAACAGGTATGAGATACCTTCTCTAAGGTGCACAGGTCCATTGGGTTGAAGATGTACTCTGCGTAGTCAGGATGCTGATCCAGAGAGACTGGTTTCTGAAATGGCTCCGTCTACACAATGTGATGTGAAAGTCAGGAAGGATTATAAACTACATATGATCTGGGGGAGTATGATCTAGATATCCCAGATCCAAAACGATTCTATTCATGAGTTAAAATAATAGAACAGCAGCTGCAAAGAGACCCAGATAAATGCCAACCCCTGTAACACCAACACAAATCCTATATCCATTTAGTATTTAGGATTTCGACCATTTTAAACCAAGTGAGCAAAGAAGTATTACCCCAGGCTGCTTCATCTTCTGCAGGGCAAACTTCAACAGGTAGGACAGCTGTTCCAGATTCAGCATGGTCATGGCTTTGCTTTGAGTCTCGATGCATTCTGCTACTGTGATTTTCTGAAACAATCAAGGATTTGTAGCACAGAATATTGGTAGGTAAGCTTTCCTCAACTCAAAAGCTTAGGATAAAATATCATCTATCTATACCATAAGAAGCTTGAATCTGCTGAGCAGATCTTTCACTGTAGCAGCAGGAATGCTAGTTTGTGCTTTTTAATAATCTCTTTAGCAGATTTCTCCCTAGTTCAAAAGCCAAAGGAAGGCCCTAAATGCATAAATATCTACCCATCTACCCTGCATTCAATGTTCACAACCAGAAAAGTTGTAAAAAGCAATCGGTCATAGCTCATCACTGAATGTTCTTGGAAATACCACTGTTGAATCCTACATTCTAGGCCTTCCGTCATGCCCTGTGCCTCACACTCGCTCATCGAGCAGTTACCTCGCACTCTGGACAGAACCAGTCGCCTTCAGGCTCGGCAGCCAGCTTGAGGCACTTGGCATGGTATACACGTGGGCAGAGCTCACAGCAGAGCACCTGGCCCTCACGGTGGCACATCCAGCAGTAGAAGTCATTCCTCCCATCCTGTGGCACAACATCAACAGGATCTGCGGTGAGTGCAGGCTGCTTGACATAGTAAAAGGGACCATGTCTTAGCTCACACTGAAATGCAGGCAAGAGAGACAGAAGCAGGGGTCAAAAACACACACCACGGCACTGCAGGCAAGAGGAGCAGCAAGGCTTTGCAAAAGTCAACACGGCACAACCACAGGACCTCACTAAATGTAGTGGGCAAACACAACGGGAGGGAACCCTCATGCTGGAGAGATGCAAGAAGGATTTTGCTCAAGCCCTGGAAGAGTTAAGTCAGAGTATTGAGTACAGCACAGGCTCAGGACACTATTCGGCTTCTCCAGGAGGAGGGTCGAGTACCGATTCACAAAGCCACATATACCAAGCACAGATACTGACTGCCAAACACTAACAGGGCCACACAATGTCGCAATCAGTCTGCAAAAGACAGGACGCAAACTCAAAAAAAAATTTAACTAAGTTTAATTCATCACTGATTTCATTTATAATTGTCAGAACGACATTAAAATTGTGTAGTTCATATATTAGAAATACCTGTTGAATGTCACCAGTGACTAAATTAAGCATTTTTAGAAGCATTAAAAGTAAAGAGTTAGTTATTAGATACTTTTGTATTTGGTGGTTTTGCAGACCTCAGAGAGTCCCACCTGGAAATTCTTTAAAAGGATGGGAAAGTATATTTTATCCCTTCAGTTTAACCCTTCAGTTTATCCTTCTGGGAGAACCTTGAAAAGCTCTAAGTAGTATTAGCCAAGAAAGTATTTTTCTGTCAGAGACAGGGTTTCACATAGAACCTGTTTAAGAAGTTGAAGGTGAATCCTTAGCTTATTCAAATATCCATTGAGGAGATCTGCAGTTCTGCATTTGGTATCATGCAGGGAGATTATAAAAGCTACAATCAGAATACCAAGGCACCAAAACAAGCAATGCAGCACACAGGATTTATTGAAGCCCCAGGAATGCTAGTAATAACTACGGTCTACTGCAAAGGCAAACTGAGTGTCTAGTATACCTACAAAGCTTTAAGATAGCTAGAGCAAAGGTCAACAGTCCAGTCATGGAGGGCTGGAGTCCAGCACAGTTTAGTGATTTCACAGCTGTAAGACACCTCCTAATGTGCTAATTAACTGGGAGTTAAATCAGATCTTTTACAAATCATTAAACTGTATCGGACACTTCTATAGTGAAACTGATGACCCTTGATCTAGTGTGTGCAAATCAAAAGATATTACAAGGATACATTCTACTCCAGTTCCTTAGGAACTGGTCATGGCTTTAAGACCAGAGCTTTCCCAAGCTATAATAAAATCACAGTAGCACAACTATTTCCTATAAAGAATGTAAAGGTACATAAAAGAGATTTGCTTACACACTCTGGGTGCAAGAGTTGCTTCTCAAGATGCATAAACAAATTCAAACAAACTATCTTGCTGTCACTCAGTATTAAAATTCATGAAGCTTTTCAGATTTGTCATATTTGAATGAATGAAATGAGTAGTTAGGATAGAGTCCTACCTGATCTTTATTGTTGCTGGTGACCAAGCCAGGTTTCTTTTTCTTCTTGACACCACTGGGAGATGTGTCAGATGGCGAATGGCCATTAGAGGAGTGAGGGGGACTGGGTGCTTTCCGTTTTTGACTAGCCATGGGTGCTTCTGCTGATCCTAGATCAGGAACTGTGCATATAAGGATACAGACATCTTTAAAGATGATGACAGTTGACAATCAGAGAAATAGAGAAACAGAGAAACAGAGAGAAAGAGAGACAGAGAGAGAGAGTGAGAACGAAATTCTCTCAGTCCACCCTCTCAGGCCTTTCAGTATGATTAGACTGAAACTGACTCAGTTTTCAGTGGAACAACAGAAAACATATGGTTTTATCCCTCATTAGTATTAATCCGTCTCTGACAGTGAAGAGTTTTGCCACTGTATACTGTGAAACCCTTCTTCTAGACGAAACACCCATTTTTACCAAGTATAAAATAGTAAAATTGACTACAAACTGACACACCATTCAACTAAACCACTGACTTATCAAATATCTACCTTACCTTTTGGTGGTACTGATACCTCCATCCCTTCGACCACATCAGACACCGTCTTGATCTCCTCCCCAGCCAAGCTGATGCAAGAAAAGATCGATACTCAAATTTAAACATGGGAGTCTCATAAGGTTTGCTTCTGAGATAGAAACTTGAGGTGATGCAATCAAATCCCAAGAGTTTTACTGTTGTTGTTCAGTGCAGCACAGCCAGTCCATCTTACACTAGAACTGATACTCAAAATGCCACCTTTGTACATGACTGGACATGAATATCCCCATATTACTTATGTGGGCTTCTTGTGTGTTTTATGGGATTATGTATAGACAGTGAACTGATGCCATTCTCTAGTGACTGCTACTTGTCTCCTCGGGGCCAGGAGTTTTCATGAGGATTACACCTTGTCCAACCTCAAGGGTTGAAACGTCTCCTAGCCAACATGTAGTGCTGCAGATTTTCTTCTAAACACAATAAGCCCTTTAGATAAACAATGACATCGGATAGATTTTGACTGGTATTAAACACTCATTCATTCATTCATTCATTCATCTTCTTGGCTGCTTATTCCTTTTCAGGGTCACGGGGGAGCCGGTGACTAGCCGGCCGCATAGGGCGCAAGGCAGGAACAACCCTAGAAGAAGGTTAAAAGACAGGGCGCCAATCCATCGTAGGGCACACACACTCACACACACACACACTAGCGCCACTTTAGAGATGCCAATCAACCTAACGTGCATGTCTTTGGACTGTAGGAGGAAACCGGAGTACCCTGAGTAAACCCACGCGGACACGGGGAGGACATGCAGACTCCACACAGAAAGGACCCAGAGTCTCCGCCCCACCCGGGGATCGCAGGACCTTTTTGCTGTGAGGCAATGGTGCTACCCACCCTGCCACCGTGTCGCCCTGGTATTAAACACCGTCTCCTAAATTCAAGCACCATAATGCTCAGGAATATCAGCACCTGTCAAGCATTATTATTATAAGGCCTTTATCTTCGTGTTGCTTGCAAGTTTTGCACAAACCTGTTGAGTCAGTTTTAAAATGGGGCTTGGTTATATCCCAGCAAGCATTCTTTTAAAGCCAGGAGGAAAAAGAGATGTGACGTTGTTGTAGCATTGTGGCAGGTACGCTCCGTGATTTTTAACCTTCTTCAGCCAACACAGAAAAACCACAGAATTCAAATCAACAGATACCAGTTTGACCACAGAAGGAGGAGATAGCAAAAGGTAAAAAAAGCAATGTTTCTTGGGATCATATAGTTAAAAAACAGGAGGTGGAAATGAATCACAAGGCAGTTAATGCGTAAAGTATGCTGTGACTCTTATTAGTGCACCAACCAAAATGGCTGAAATGTTTGTTTTAAAATCCCTCCCCCATTTTTTAACGAATCAGAAAGGCATAAAAATCTAATGAACATGACTGAACAAGAGGGAACTAAAAAATGTGTGTGAAGGTGTCCATTCAGTCAAACTCAGCATTTAAAATATCCTGCTTACTCGAGTGCGTCATGAAGTCTTGAGAGAATTCGAGTGTTCTCTTTGTTTTAAACACATTGCACGGCAGCACTGGCCAAAGAAAATCTGAAGTGTGTTTAGGCATCTCAGCCATCATTCATGCAGCTATTACATTCCAGTAGACAACAGACTAGTGGTAAATGTCAACTGAGTTGACAAGGCAAATCAGGCATAATACATTAGCCATGCCATGGAGTAAAACTCACCTGATCACTAGCAGGCCTCAACTGTCCAACTCTTGTGTAACGTGTTCTGCCAGATAATAGTACTACCAACAAAGTGGGATTTTGTTGGTGTAGTGTGTGTTTATCACAAACCGTGACACTGAAATGTCTGAGTGTAAAAAATTCATGTCTTGGCAAATCCTGATGACTAGCCTCTATACTGAGCCTGGTAGGAGTGTCATCAGTATTTCACATGTGTGCAATGGCACCGTTTTTGCAGCCCCAACCTTTTTTCCATCAAGATTTTAATTCCCTTCTTGAGAAAAGTGATGTGACGTGGTCAGAAAGTCCACCAGGATGGCCAACAGGGCGAAGATTTTTGTCAAATAGGAAACCCAGTCCTGGAACTGATCCACAGGCTTGTTAAGGACATGCTCATAGATGAGAACCGAAACGCCACATGGCCTTCATTCAGTGACCTCCACAAATGGATCACACAAAAAAGGGCAAGATCTTCTAGAACGTTCTATGGAGCCAAACGCCTACTGTCATGTCAATAAAGGCCATCCGATCTGCGAGCCCGACGCAGAGAAGAAATGGGGAGAAAGGCAGCTGTGAATGTGGAGATAACTGGTCAGAGAATGAGTGAGCCAAGGTCTTTTTTTCCCTCTCTCTTTCTCCGTTTCTCGCTCTGTCTGCACACAGGAAATGAGAAAGACTGCTGCTTCCCCTCCCCCAGCGCTGTGCTGAACATCCCTTCCCCCTCCCCTCAAGGCCTGATCCTGCACGTCTACGCCACAAGAGCTTTACAGTAAACAGGCAGTATGAAAACCATGAATGCAGGCAGCAATCAAGGGCCATGTCAGAGAAACAATATGAAGCAAGTGAAAAGCAAACTCGTTAGTAAATCTTTTGGTGGTTCAGATAAACTGTAACCCGAAACAGACTTTGAGTAACGTAAAGATAACCTAACATCTGACGCAAACAAAGGACAGCTGTGTATAAAAGCTAGTTTGAGAATACAACCTCGTCATTTTTTATATTTTGCAACCATTATCTTTTTACACTAAAAAACACTAGAACCCCAAATGTGGTTTGTTTCCTCTGTAGACAAAACCACTAAAAAATCAGTTTCCTTGTGAGAGGCAAGACAGGCAACATCTGCTGTCCCAGGAGGACGAATCTCAAACCACACACACTTTTTTTTAATCAATTAATATGAAGAACAAATGTCTTTTTGTTCAAACACAGAAATGACAAGAAAATACACAAGCATACCTTTTCTTAGTGAACGAAATTGACAAATTTGATGACCTTTGCATTGAAATCAATCAAGGACGGTTGCAAAATTTTCCATAACATGCCTTTCTATCTGCTGCTCAGGTTGTGTCTCTCTCTCCAACTGGGCAAGACACTTGAATATGACTGGCTGACTGGTTGTTGGGGTAGATGCCATTCTACAGCCTATTTATCGTTCATTCTCCCATATAAGAATCAGCAGCGATTCACTGTGAGTCTGTGGGGAAGCTAAAGTCATTATCTGATGGTGTGATGATGAGACAGTTTTTCCACATAAACTAAAGCTCATTTTAGGTTTGCATTTCCTCTCCAGAGAACAAAAGCGTACTGAGAACGAATTCACTATCGAGACAAAGGCTTTAAGAAAATCTTCCTGCCTTGTATCATTACTATATTATATTTTAGTGATTAGTGTGATTCTGTTAACCCTTACACAATGACAAAGTCTCCTTAAAGGTTGGAGTATCCAGTCAAATCCAACAACTCTTTATTCTCGGGGTAAGGTAATGTTGTTTGCGTTCATATAATAAGCCATGCATATGAGCTACGTGATGTCAGTTCTTTGCTCTGCACACATAGACTTGTCAGTATGTAATGGTTCAGTTACAAAAGTGAGAACGTGTCATTATCACTGACCCACCCATATGGCTGGTTGTGACAAATGCTGAAAATGCTCTGGGAGAAAGAAATAATCCTTTATATTTCCATACATTCTTTGATTATACAGCAATCCTATATACTAATGACAGGTCATTGTCAACTACACTGTTATGCAAGAACATTTAGGAAATGCATGCACATGACGGGTGAAGACCGTTAACAAAACAAGAGTTTTGTAGAACTGTTGACGAGAAAAACTAGAACGTTGAGCTGAACTGACGCATCAGATATGCACCAATAACAGTTTCTGTTTAATGTGCCACCATTTTCTGTGCCAGGCTCAGCGGCAGACATGCAGACAAAGGGCTGGGCAGTCCGTTTTCAAAAGACTTACACAGTTCATCCACCCTCCCCCATCCTACAATCCCATTCTCTCCTTGACACTACAAGGGGCAAATAGGGGAAAACAGGGCCATGCTCCCACTCCAGCCCAAGTTCCATGGCAGGGTAACATTTGACTGCCATTTGTTTGTCGTTTCAGCAATGAGTAATGGCTGCCTGAGTTTGCTTTGCAGTCATGTGACATGCCCAGGCCAAAGCTCAGGACACAGAAGAGAGAAAAGCCTGTTTTTCCTCCTTAGGCCGCCGCCTCCTCCTCCTCCCCCTTTCATTCCCTCCCCCTTTTGCCCTGTTTTCAGTGTGAGAGGCCTTGCCAGGCCTTTACTGTAGACTGAAAATAAGTGAAAATGAACAGTGTTAACAGTCAATGGAAGTAGTGAAAGGACAGCATAGAGGAGAATAAAACAGAAAGCTTACCTCTGTGGCTGCATGGCTGAAAAGTGTAATGTCAATACTTATGAAACATGGAGGACAGTCTCAGCCTTTAGACAAGGGAGGGCTCGCCTCTGAACACTCAGCGCTGGAGGCCTGTGTGTGATCAGAGGCGCGCCGTGACTGGCTACCCTCCCACTGACAGCATGTAAAGCCACAGCTGATTGGTCAAATGGCTTCCTGAGTAATTATCTTTGTTCAGCACTGCCAGGAGCACTCCACAGGAGTAAGACCACAGGGAAAGAGATGGCTAGGCCTCATTTGTTTAAAAATCCACACTGAAAAGACCATCTATGAATAAAAACTGAATGTAAAATCAAGAGACGTGAAATGCAATGTACTTCACCGAAAGCATTAAAGAAAAGGCTTGTCATTTTAGTGAGCACAACACCGAGCTGTAAATCTTGTGTAAACCTCAATGATGAACACACCCAGCTCCTTCTAAGAAACTGGCGACATTTCTGTATGGAAATAGAGAACGCGGACCAGCTAAACACTAGTCTGCAGTTCACCGAAGGTGACTAGGACAAACAATTCCAATGTCCCTGTAATATAATTTACACACATTACATTATGTGTCACACATTATGTGACATTAGCTGTAAAATTCAGTCGAAAGCCTTGTTTTAGCTAGATACATCTGTTTGATTTGTTCAGACGATGGATTGTAGATGATTTCTATTTCACGTCTTCTCAATGGGTGTGCCTGTAAGAAAACATCAATCAAAAGGAGCATGTGCAGTAAGAGGACAAGCTGTGAGAGCGTCAGTGACAAGACAAACATAGGATCAGTAACCACAGCCACTGTATACTACCCTTCATTAATTATTTACATGGTAGCATCAAGCTTTAGAAGCGTGAATGGGTGTTGCATAATTAGTTCCAACAGGGTCTCTACCAGGTACTATTATTAAAACCACTAGCATTAATAGGCCTCAAAATGGAGGCACATGAACTACATATAACTTACCCAATGCTGATCCCTAGTGGATAAGAAAGGAAGTACACAGAACTTTTAGTTACATTGACAAGGCAATTTTTAATTCATTGAACTAGATGCACTGGAATCCCATAATTCAGTTTAGATTTTAGAACTCCTTCCTTTACATATTCCTTTTTTTTTTACAGAGTCAGTATATTACTCATATTCAAAATATAGACATACTTGTACATATTATGTTAGTATAATGTGATGATGATTATTACCTTTTAATGTCTGAGTAAAACAATATTGAAATTATTCACCCTTTGTTCTAATTCTATACTGAATTAGTTAAAAAATCAGCCAGCAAAGAGAGAGGTGGAGGTACAGGGGTTGATAAGGTCTGGTGGTAGAAAGAGTGCTCATGTGATAGGTAGGAAAGGTGAACATGCATTTCGCTACACCTGTCTCTCAATTACACACATAGAGGTAAGCCTGGATTGAATTATCTTTTGAAAGGGACAATATATTAAATGTCGAATCATTGTACTTGGCATTTATTTAATTTTCTTGATCATTTGCATGATATTTAATGCGAATACTGTCAGTGAATATGAATGAAAATGAAATGGAAAATGCTGAAAACATTCCAGCCCATGTTTATTCACATACAGATAGATAAAAGGACTGTATGTAATCTTGCAGCCATATTATTGCTGAATGGTTCTAAATGGTACTTTTTGTCTGTTTGGGAAGTTCCCACAATGCCTCCTACAGTTGATGCTGATCTCGGCTACACTCCCCCGGATGGAGGTTGGGGCTGGGCTGTAGTGCTTGGATCGTTCATATCCATCGGCTTTTCATACGCCTTCCCTAAATCCCTCACCATCTACTTCAAGGAAATCCAGGACTATTTCTCCATCTCCTACAGTGAGATTGCATGGGTCTCCTCCATCATGCTTGCTACCATGTATGCTGGAGGTAATTTTATTTATTTAGAACAATGGCATCCCAGTCCTATGTATTTTATTAAAATCCTGACAGCCTTAAATATCCTATTGCAGTAAATAAAAGTAAAGAAAGCTTTACTTAAGTTAAGACTTTTTTTTTACTTGAGGGTGATTAAAATGTAATTTACAAGTGATTATAAGCATGGAAGTGCTGTGTAGAATTTTGATCCACTGCTAAACAGAATATGAGGTGTCCATGTATGTCGCCACAGTTGCATCATATGCCTATGCTGTTTGTTCGATCTTGCAGCAAAAGGTTATGCAGACCAGTTAAATTCTTAGTATTAGATTTAAATAGAAGTGACCTCTTTTGTGTGACTTTCTCATGCCCATTAACCCATTCCTGTCTGTGCAGGACTTGTGAGCAGCATACTGGTCAATCGTTATGGAAGCAGACCAGTGGTCATTATTGGTGGCTTAATGGCTGGGTTCTCCATGATTGCTGCTTCTTTTGGCACAACCATCATACATCTGTATATATGCGTAGGAGTCATTGGAGGTACTTTTTTCATCATTTGTCACAATTGATCTGTATAGTTCTAGTGAAAATTTGGGGTCAGACACTTCCTGTGTGAAAATATTCTGGTTACTGAAGCTCTGAATTATCATATCCATAAAATATATGTATACGGTGGAAACATTTTTTATTTGAGCTCAAAACAAGATGTTTCAGATAAAAGTCCTTTATCTGCTGTCCAAGCAATATGTGTGCTTTTGAGTCACCTTTGTTAATCCAGTGCTTTTCCAACCTCAGCATCTACGCAGCAGTCACTTTCTGGATTGTTAATTATATATATACCACACAAAAGCTCCCATTTTTAAAAATATCAATTTTGTGTTAGGTCGTAAGTTGATGACTTCTGTATTAATGTGTCTCAAAGAGCATTTACAAAAAAGTACATTCAGCAGAAAGAAACAGATCTTATGGCCTCCACAATGCCATGACCTCAGTTATCATGGAGGTTCTGGGAGCTGCAGAGACACCATCATGACAGAAAACCAAAGTCTGCAAAGAATTTGGACACCTTCTCAAAGATGCTTGGAACTACCAGTCCTTGTACCTTATACAACTCATTCATTCATCTTCTTGGCCGCTTATTCCTTTTCAGGGTCACGGGGGAGCCGGCCACATAGGGCGCAAGGCAGGA